>SKCR01030607.1:0-146714 GCA_019454045.1 Zanthoxylum bungeanum
TTAGAGACCACATTTAGGGTCTCGTATAAGTTTATATATATATCCTATATCAAATTATGATCATCATAATCCTCGTGTATGTAATATAGGGATGTATCTTTAAGCATTGTGAAGTATCGAGGATTATTTTGTTAGGGATATGCCCTATACCTAAGTTGTGGATGAGCTATATGTACATGTATTTGTAATATTTTCATTAATTAATAAAATGGCAATCTTTATTATACATGTCTTACATAACTTATATGAGTCATCAAAAACTATAATAAAACCCTTGGAGTAATAAGATGATGGCTTCCATGCCTTATGAGAATCATTACTCTTAAATGTTCATAGACATAGTTTTGTGAATAATCTGGGCGTTCACAAAGCGGAGAGACTAGCATGATGATATGATCCGCCTTTAAGTGGGGTAGCCGATCTCATAGGCTACTAGTGGAGATTCGTCTGCTGGTGTATCACATGGATGCATGAGTTGCTCGTGTCCATCGAACTGATCGCCGAAAGTTTTCAAATGGAGTGTTTATCCCATGTGTATGTGAGAACATTCATGTATTGATTGTATGACTAGTCTTTAGACTTTAGGTCTTTACAACTTATGTGTAAATCAAATAACATTGACATTCTCCTTCCCTGGTTCAAAAGATCTGGCCATAAGGGTATGATTGGGTCATTTGTTGAAACACATGAAGTTTGTAAAGATACAACAGAGAATCGCCACTCTCTCGGATAATATTTACTAATAAGAGTAGTATTCCAATTCGCGGGTTGATATGTGTGATAAGTGCTTGAGACTGTGGCCGCAGCGGAAGAATCATGTGAGATTCTTGGGTTAGCACGATTAATGACACTATCAACATCATACATTTGACTATATGGGTAGACACTTTCCATACCCTAGGTCAAACGGTGGGGATACAGTGAGGCGAGGGACCGTATCATATGTAAATCGCATACAGAATGGGTATATATCTTTTCTTCTCATTTGGGGGCCTTGGCATGTTGCTAGATGTCAACCTTGGTCATTGAAATCGAAAATGACCATCTGATCGGAGGATAATTTATGTTCGATTAAATTATCACGATTCATTTCATGTCCAACTTGAGGGGAACCCAAAAGGTCACACACAAGAAAGTCGAAATCAATGGTTAACAGTGCACAATACAAATTTAACAGCATATATGATTGCTGTAGGAATTTTCATAAATGGTTCAATGTGTTTAATTATTGAACAGATCATTTATGAGGTTCCATAGTGGCTTAGGGATTGGTGAATGACGATTGGAGCACTTTGGGAATTTGAATAAATAAATAAAACGTTAATAGTAACATGAATAATAATGTGAATAGTAACATGAATAGTAATATGAATAGTAAATTTTTTTTTATTTGTTTTGAATTAAGAATCTCGAGACATGAACTAATTCAAGTCAATCATTACTGCATAAGAAACTATTCTCTCTAAAGTATTATATCCTAAAAGGGATATCTATCTAGATTATCTATCATGACTTAGAAACTAAGTCATTAACCATCTTGGTTTTTCAAGAAAATCGGAACAACAGTTCCCGATGGCTTAGACCAATCTAATAATATTATAGTCTAATAGTATTTAGAACCTATTCTAGAATAACTGCAACCAAGAGTCAAGTCAGATAACATATCAAAATATGTGTGCATTGAATTAAAAGTTTAATTCTATCAAATATAGATTAAGGAAAACAAACAAGCGGGTATTTCCATAATAATACACACTGCCTAAGTTAAGGAATTTTTAAACTTAGCAGTGCCTCCTATTATTTTACGTAATACCGTAATCCCCAACGGAAAAAAGAGAATTCAATAATTAAATCGAATTCCATAATGGGAAAAGGACCCCATGAATATATTTCGACTCACAGCAGAGGCACGGTCTCACCTACGTATATTCACAGGTAGACAACTCATTGTCAATCACTCACTAGTGACTCCTGGATTTCCGGTCCTGGTCGTTTCTCATTGTCGCTGCTAACGCATGCCCACAAGGAGACGTACCAAGGTTAAACTCGTTAATGATAAACTCAAGTTACTTGCGTAACCCTGAGAGCTAGAGAAAGTTTAGGATTCCACTTTCCCTTGAATTTATCTAGTATCTTATATACATCCGGCATAAATAAATCTCTATCGGCTACACCCTCACAGCAGAGGCATGGTCTCGGATGTAGTCACGGAAAAATATTTATAAACCGTATTGACAAGACAGACCAAGAAATAAGTATTCCAAATTCCAAATACTTTAAAACCTTATTAAGCGGGGATATTCCATAAAGCGTCATACACTTTAAATTTAATCAAATTAAATGAAAGCATGCATGTATCAAGTAAAGAAAAGAACAAACACTAGATTTTAAAGGGCTAATCATATTGGGGTGTCCAGAATCAGACTTACTCTGATACCATTTTGTTGGGGTTTTAAGGGGGAATATCGGTAACGCAGCGGAATAGTGGAAAATCAAAATTTTCCGATTTTAAAATTTTTTCTTGGATCAATTAAATAAAATTATTTATTTAATTATCCAATTATCAAATTCTGAAAAATTACACAAGAGATCAAATTTCTTGGTAATTACCGAATTGCCCCAAAACTTTGTAAATTGATTATTTTAGCCCAAAAATTATCAAATATAATTTTGGATGATTCTAAATCATTTCTAAAATATTTTTCAACACATCTAATGCATCAAAATCAGATTTAACACAAATCCCCAATTTTTTCCTAATTGCCGTGACAACCCCCAAATTTTCAAGTAATTGCATTTTGGTCCATTTTGTTCAAAACATGCCAAGATCAAATCCAATCAACCCAAAAATTTACATGCATCATATTCATACTATAATACATCACATATATGAAAATCCCCAAATTTGGAGTGTGTTATGAACCCTAATTTTTCAATTTCATCAATTTGTCCAATTTCACCAAATTTACAAAATCCAACACTTTAATCCATTCAATACTTCACCAATCTAGACTTACCTCTTTGAAACAACTCTAGAACAATTCTAGGTCACCAAGGAGTGGCTTAATAACTCTAGAATGGCAACTTTGATTATCAAAGAATCAAAAGTAAGCTTTAAAACAAGTTTATGCTCACTTACATGCATCAATCTTTCACACAAGTTCTCAACCAAATAAACACAAACTATAATAGAATAAAGAACATCAAAGAAACACAAAATGATGCCAAGAATGTTAGAAACAATTTCCATGTTGAAAGCTTTAAAGAAAAACTTACAAAACTCAAAGATTTCCAAGCTTTTTCCTTTAGCCTTCAAGCTTTTCTCTCAACTTCTTTTATGTTTATTTTGTCTCAAATGAACTTGTTAAACCCTAAAACATGAAACATAACAATATATACTCTCCCAAATTTCCCTTCGCCGAATTTGGTGTGTATAAAATATCAAGATATTAATTTTTGTTTCATTTAATTTGCCTTTATCAACTTGCTTTAATCATCATCAAACCATTTAATGATTGAAAGTAAGTCAACAATTGTAACTCAAAAATATAACAGTTATATTTATATAAGGGTGTTGGCCGAATTTGCTAATAAATAAAGGAAATTGATATTTCAATTTTAAACAGTTTAAAACAAATATCTAAGAAGTCAAATCCAATTTGACTACCATTTCCTTTACTTTAAAGTCAACAATTTACACTTATAATCATTTCCTAACTTTATCATTTGGTGAGATATTTATATTTTAATTATATTAATCATTTAACAATTAAATAATTAATTAATTAATTAAATACAAATATCTGAAATATATGTATTATATTTACTTTGAATATCTCAAATACATATATTAATGATATATGTCAAATACCTTTATTTGACAATTTATTAATGTGTATTTAATAATATCATATATTAAATACAAATACACATTAAATAAGAAATGACAGTTCGGCTTGTTCGAATGTATTTGTCGTTTAACGTTTAAACGATTTATAAATAATCATCATTATTCATAAAAGTTGCCCTAGTGCTCTACGAGTATATTTCATTAGTGAGACTCTCTAGATTCAGGTATATCCGTCACAAAATCAAATTTCGTGTCCATAATTTACCCACCCGTAAATTATGACGACCACAGATAAACTAGATGAATCATACAGGTCGAGGTCATTGCATACGTATAATCCCTCCGTAACAGGTATCCGGATAATCCGAGAGGTATAGATGTAAACGTCAAATCTCTATAGGTATTATCCTGTCGATGTTTCTATTAGCAATCTATAAATAACATTCGGAACTCACTTCCGAAGTATACTATGGCCATAGATTTAACTGATTGCTAATCACATATGGACTACATATGCTTTGTACACAGAACTGACGTATCCTATTTTGACACACACATGATATCCTGAGGATCGGTCCACACCTAACGAACAGGCGGAGGTATGATCTAAATAGATCGGTGAAGTGACTGCCATCTAAGTTTGGAGGATGTCTCATACATCCACAGTAGTATCTCAAGTCGAAGGACCACTATGCTATTCCACCCGAGAAGATTCTCTTGGACGTTGGTGTACCATTCATTAGGAATTTTCAGTGATTCGTTCAATGTTTATCTATTATAAACACCTACACGTCTATACGAGTCTCCCTAGACTCATAGTTCTTTGGGATAAACCATCGGACCAAGTCTCGATATACGACATGTACTGGTCTCAACAGATTTGACTAACCGACCCGTGTTAGTGAATCTTGACCATGAACTATATTTGATAATATACATTTAGCAGTGACACTTCCCAATGTCAATTACAAACTACCTTTGTAACTGTGTACTGCAATATATATTTTCGGGCCTTTGTCTAATATATACATATCAGTAAACCACATTTAGTTTCAATCTAAACGTATTCAGATCGAATACGTATATAAAAATAAGAGGTGCAACCATAAATATGTAATATTATGGAAAAGGGGATGTTCGTATTCATGAATCAGACATAAATACGGTCCGGATTGGCGCTCTGAGCACCAACCCCAACAATAATCTCTCGTTCTCTTAAGATACTTGAGAATGTGTTTCACAACCATCCAATGATCCAATCCTAGGTTAGACTGAAACCTATTGACTACTCCCACTGCAGAACAGATGTCTGGTCTCGTGCATAACATAGCATACATGAGACTACCCACTGCTGAGGCATATGGGATATGTCTCATTTCCTCAACATCTTGAGGTGTCTTAGGAGACTATTCTTTTGACAAGTGAATTCCATGTCGATAAGGCAAATTTCCTTTCTTGGAATTTTGCATCCCAAATCGCACAAGGATCTTATCGATATAGGATGCCTGAGACATAACAAACAGTCGTTTCTTGCAATCCCGTAGTATCTCAATCCCAAGAACGTAACTACCCTCTCCCAAATCTTTCATTTGGCATTGGTTAGCTAGCCAGGTTTTCACGTCTGATAATATCTTTACAGCATTCCCAATGAGTAAAATATCATCGATATATAAAACAAGAAAAACCACCTTCTCGTCAATGACGCGCTTGTATACACAAGGCTCATCAACATTCTGCTCAAAGTCAATGATTGTTCGAGTCCATAAATGGACCTTTGCAACTTGCAAAACTTTTGCTCTTGACCTTGGGCTATGAACCCATCTGGTTGTGCCATATAGATACACTCATCAAGATTCTCATTCAAGAATGCAAACTTGATATCCATTTACCAAATCCCAGTCATAATATGCGGCAATGGACAGAAAAGTGCGGATGGATTTGAGCATGGCTACTTGCGAGAAAGTTTCCTCATATTCAACTCTCTCTTTTTGGGTATAACCCTTGGCCACTAGCCTAGCCTTAAAGGTCTGTACCTTCCCATCTGCTCCTCTCTTTCTCTTGTAAATCCACTTGTAACCTATAGGTTTTACCCCATCAGGTTGATCTACAAGTTCCCAGACTGAGTTGGAGTACATAGACTCCATCTTTAGGTTCATGGCTTTTAGACATTCCTCTTTATCAGATATATGGAATTGAGTAGGAAAATAAAAATTTGATGGTATATGGAATTGAGTAGGAAAATTTTGGATGATGTATTGGAGTTGAGATTTAAAATGATTGTGGTGTATATATAGAGGAAAAGATAAGAGAAGCGAGAATATTTGTAAATTTTATAGACATTTGAAATTTTCGTAAGGCGGTAAATTTTTGAAAATATTGGAGGGATTGAAAATTTTATAAATTAGCTACGGAATTATAATTCCGTTTCTAATTAGCG
Organism: Zanthoxylum bungeanum; assembly: GCA_019454045.1. Classification (NCBI taxonomy): domain Eukaryota; kingdom Viridiplantae; phylum Streptophyta; class Magnoliopsida; order Sapindales; family Rutaceae; genus Zanthoxylum; species Zanthoxylum bungeanum. Next base: position 6,288 of record SKCR01030607.1, read on the forward strand.
ACGGAAAATCCGTCTCTATTTTTTTAAAAACAAAATGGCGCCGAAAGGATTACATTTTTGGGGGGTTTGGAAATTTTAAAATTAGCTACGGAATTTTAATTCTGTTTCTAATTAGCTACGAAATTATAATTTCGGTTCTAATTAGCGACGGAAAATCCATCTCTATTTTTTTAAAAAAAAAAAGTGGCGCCGAAAGGATTAAATTTTTGGGGGGATTGAAAATTTTAAAATTAGCTACGGAATTTTAATTTCGTTTCTAATTAGCGACGGAATTTTCATTCCGTTTCTAATTAGAGACGGAAAAAAATATGTTTTTAATTACCAATTAAAATGAAAATGAAAATGAAAATTTAAAATTAGTTACGGAATTTTAATTCCGTTTTTAATTAACTACAAAATTTTCATTCCGTTTCTAATTAGCGACAGAATTTTCATTCTATTTCTAATTAGCGACGGAAAAATTCAGTTTCTAATTACAAATTAATATAAAAAAGAAAATGAAAATTCAAAATTAGCTACGAAATTTTAATTCCGTTTCTAATTAGCTACGGAATTTTAATTCCGTTTCTAATTAGCAACGAAATTTTCATTCTGTTTCTAATTAGCGACAGAAAAATTCTGTTTCTAATTACCAATTAAAATTAAAATTAAAATTAAAATTTAAAATTAGCTACGAAATTTTAATTTCGTTTCTAAGTTGCTACGGAATTTTTATTTCGTTTCTAATTTGCGACGAAATTTTCATTCCGTTTGTAATTAGCGACAGAAAAATTTCGTTTCTAATTACCAATTAAAATTAAAATAAAAATGAAAATTTAAAATTTAAAATTTGTTACAGAATTTTAATTTCGTTTTTAATTAGCGACGGAATTTTAATTCCGTTTCTTATTAGCGACGAAATTTTCAATCCGTTTCTAATTAGCGACAGAAAAATTTTGTTTCTAATTACCAATTGTTTTAGAAATTAAATGAAAATGAAAATTTAAAATTATCGACGGAATAAAGATTCTGTTTCTAATTAGCGACGGAATAGCGATGGAAAAATTCTGTTTCTAGATGAAATTAGCGACGAAATAATAATTCGTTTTTAATTAGCGGCGGAAGTTTGTTTTCGTCTCTAATATAGAGATGGAACTTTTTTTGTCGCTAAATTCCGTCCCAAATTTCATTATCCGTTTCAATTCCGTCGTTAAAATTTGAAACGGAAAATTTTGTCGCTAAAACTGTAATTTCTTGTAGTGAGTTTTACAGACATGAAAGAGTTTCCAGAAAGTTTCACCGAAAGAGATCGATTTTCAGATACGAAAGAGTTTTCAAAAAAAATTATTTTTCTTGAAGATGATTTCGATTTCAGAAACAAATGAATATTTTGTAAAGTATTTCAGTTTTCGTTTTTAAACTGTCTACTCACTAGGTCGTTCAAAGGATCTAAACCCCCCCCCCCCCCACACTCCCAGTTCTTCTATTTTGCAGGTTATCGAATGATGAGCTCGAGATGATGGATATTGATTGCAGTCACTAGAGTGTTTGGTCCACCATGTCAAGTCAGAGAGAGAGTTTAGTCAGAGTCATAGCAAATTAAGGCTTCAGATATTAGTATGGTATCAGTCATTATATTGAATAAAAGCGTCCATAAACAGAGTTGTAAACTGTATTGTTATAAAGTAAACAGTTATGAGCATTGAGTTGCATTCTATGTTTTTGAGATTGGGCAATGGTCTCTATGCATGTGTTTGGATTTGAGATGGGTTAATAGTGATGTTCATAGTCAGAAAGTCAGAGGCTCAAGGGGATAGGTCACCGTATTCCCTGCCAGTAGCATCTCCGGGAGAGGGATGTTACACCAACATATAACCAAATATACTAATACCACTTGTTGTGATTCTCTGACCACTGAATAGTGTTTATGAGGAAAAAATTACTCTCTATTATTACTTAAATAGAATTTACAAATATTACAAACTTTGTTATAAAAAACCTCATATTTCACTTTCTAACCTCTCTCACTTGGAGCTTAAACTCTAAGCTCTCGTACTTGATGTTTCTTATTGGGGATGCTTGAACTCTCAAATAAGAGCTCAATTTATGAGCAATGACTTATCTTCTAACTCAACACAATTAATAGGGTGGTTGTCGTAATTGTCCACTAATTGAGTGATTAAAAGTGGTTACACCAAAACTATTAATCCACTAATGTTGGTTGTAACAAATCAATTATGCTTGTTGGATTCTTATCACATTAACACATCACAGCCTTTTGATGGAAAGGAGCATGAACCGTTGGGCCTGCTTTGTTTTTTTGGAACAGCTACGATCATTTCTTCGCTCCTCTGAATCTGATTATGAGTCAAATCTCTTATAAAATCATCTCTCTATCATGTAGAGCTTTATCTATAAATTTGTAACAATTACTATCAAAGTAACCACCACACTGACTATATGATCCATATATTAGGGGCAGCTTTAGTACCGTTGTTGGTTTGGGGAGTGCTGCCCTAACCAAGATTTGCAAAGTTAATAAATTAGATATGATGGGTTGAGAATCATGTTGAAATATTAATTAGGATATGAAATCCCACACTACGATATCAAATCCCATGTTGATTAAAGTAAAATAATATAAATAAAAATATAATCACATAAACACACCTCTATTTATGAACCAGTCTTTTTAATAAGTTCTATTCATAAATTTATAATATTGTTTTTTTAATTATTTTTTTAGCTTGGTAGTTGGTACTATTTGAGTCAGGAAGATGATGGTCTGTCTTTTTCAATTCTCACTGTTCAAATTGATCTGTCAAAAAGATATTTGAATTGAAAGAGAGAAAATCCTAGATCATTTATTTACCATGAGTTGTTTACATCTTGCATATCATAGAGAAGTGTGGGCAAACCAATTAAAAAAAAAAAAGGAAAGAAAAGAAAAAACCTATAAAATTACTATATGTAGTATTAAATTTTGCAATTGGTCATATCAAAAGGACTTTCAGAATTTCTGTTTCTAATGATCCTTTTTCTCTGAATCATGTCAACAGTAAATTCAGTCTGATTGTTAAGGCTTATATGACAGACAGTCATAACTCTTCATCCTTTGTACCTAAATTATTAATTATTATTTTTTACATCCTACCCCTTGTTTGGATAACTCACAATTCATAGTCCGAGAAATTTACGAAACCCTACCCTAGACCTTTTTGTTGCAGCTACTGATGAAAAAACGTCATCAGCTTGCTTGTGATTTCAGAGTTATGGCACTGTCTCTCTGACGAAGTACTACACTACTATTACCCTATAACAATTTAGTTAAGTTAAGAGGTTATCCTCAATTTTAAAAGATTTGATGTGAGATTTAAAAATGGGATCTTTATCAATAAAATATAAAGAGCCTTAAAAAATGAAAGAGCCTTAAAAAATGAAATTTTGTTAAATTTAAAAATCTAATTTTAGATAAAAAAAAAATTTAAAACCCATAGTCTCGTCTTGCCGGCTTATCTCTTTGTAGGTTCCTAGCTAGGGTTTCAGTATGTCAGGTGACAAACACGTGGGTAGAATAGATGTTTAGTTTTAGTGGCAGGTCTAGATACCCCTTTCTCCCCCCTCTGATTATCGATTACAGTTTAATCGATCAAACCGTTCATATAGTTTGATATTGATTGATGAGACGGTCTTTGGAAATTAATGCCTCGTCAATGCAATTACAAGTTGAAAAATACTACACTTACATACAATCTTACTAAAAAAATTACAACCCCTCTCACTGTAGTTACTATATCATTACTCTTACAAGTTTCATTTTATCTACTATCTACTTTGGTGAAAGGTACGGTTAATAAATATATAGCTTGGCGTTTCCCTTTGGCTTTGTAAGCCAAGAGTTGCATTTTTGCTTGGCACGAATGCGTCCATCAACATTAATGAGTGTCGTTAGCTCTTTAATGGATCAGAATTTGGTATAAATCTTCCACCAAATCTTGTTTTTATTAGGGGTGATAATTTTGATTATAATTCATTTATTCGTTCGATTCGATTCAATTTGCTATAAAGTGAATACAGATTTGAAAAAATTGATTCGTTTAATAAATGAGTCAATTCGATTCGATTCGTTTATTAAATGAATCGAATACGAATTTAAGCTTATTGATTATTAAATGAGTCAATTATTTTCTTTTACTGATTATTGTTATTTTTCAAATAAGATTCGAGAAATTATGACTAATTACCGTAGAAAATTAATATTATTAATATTTGGTGAGCTATTTTTAGTAAATATATTAATTACGTATTTCATATGTATATATTTATGAAGAATTAATGTAAATAAATTATGGTAATTTATATTATTGAATAATATTATGACTAAACAAATCGAATACGAATCTTGACATTATAGTTCGTTTAATAAAATAATTGAATATGAATCTATCATATTTTGATTCGATTCGTTTAAAATTCGATACAAATTAAATTCATAGCATTGGTCTTAGCATTATCAGAGACTAAAATGATGTTTATATTTTGAGACTCTATTTATAATTAAAATATTATATTATATTTTTTTAAAAAAAATTAGGGTACTTAAATATAAAATTATTTAGAATTATAATAAAAAAATCGAAAATAATGCCGGACCTGTTTAAAGGACATGAAAAAATATACACTATATCTTTGTGTTGTCTGTGACCAAATGACTCTCATTTCATGGCAACCATGCAAGATTTTGTTTAGATTTCAAAAGAATCGATATTCTTTACACACAACTATACACATCTCCTTTCTTAAGCTTTATAATTTGCTTTCAACTATTCACAACAATTGCAAATATCTGATTAGCAAACTGTGTCAGACACATTACCTCTAAAGGTCACTAAAGCCAAGAAATATCATTTTCAGATAAACAAATACCTAATGAGATTTTCTTAATGCAGTAAAGAATCTCGAAACATGAACCAATTCATGTAAATTTTTATTGCATAAGAAAATTATTTTCTCTAGTCCATTATATCCTAAAACAGATATCCATTTATATTACCTTTCGTGACTTAGTAACTAAGTCACTAACCATCTTAATTTTCCTAGAAAATTGGAACAACAGTTCCCGATTGTTTAGACTAATCTAACAATATTCATGTCTATCTAGAACCTATTCTAGAAAACTGCAACCATAAGTCATGTCAGAAAACATATATAAATAAATGCATGTAGTGGATTGAAAGTTTAATTCTATCAACACAATAGAATAAAGGAAACATAAGCAGCAATTTTCATAATATTACACACTGCCTTAGTTATGAAATTTTTAAACCAAGCAGTGTCTCCCACTATTTTACGTAATACCGTAATCCCTAACGAAAAAAATGCAATGATTAAATTGAATTCCATAGTGAGAGGTAGACCCCATGAATATATTTCGACTAAGAGCTTTGGCACGTTCTCGCCTACGTATATTCATAGGTAGACAACTCATTGTCAATCACACTCACTGTGACTCCTGATTTTGGTTCTGACCGTTTTTTCGTTGTGACAACTTTGTCACGTTCATAGGAGGCGTATCAAGGCTTCACTGGTCAATGACAAACTCAAAATACCAATGTAGTCCTGACAACTTTGGCATGTTTAGGAATCCACTTTCACTTGAATTTATCTAATATCAAATATACATCCGGTATAAATAGATTTCTATCGACTATACCCTCACTACTTTGGCACGTTCTCAGATATAGCCACACAATTTTATTTATATCTATATTGAAAAGACGAACCAAGAAACAAGTATTCCTAATGCAAGTTACTTCAATGTCTTATTTAATGGGAATTTTCCATAAAATGTCATACACATTTATTTAATCAAATTAAATAACATATTCATGCATCAAGTAAGAATTAGACTAAATGTCAAATTTAAAGGGCTAATCATATCACGGGCCAAGAATCAGACTGACTCTGATACCATTTTGTTGTGGTTTTGAGTAAAATACCCGAGTACGCAGCGGAATACGGGAAAATCAAATTTTCCGATTTCTTTAATTTTTCTGGGGCATTTAACTCAATACTCAAAAACAGAATATTTAACCCAGAAATCATAATTTTAGTAAATTACCGTAAAGCCCCAAAACTTTCCATTTTAATCATTTTAGTCCTAAGTTGTTCAAAACAAGCTTAGGTGATTTCCAATCATAACAAAAATGATTTGTACATCAAACAAACATTAAAAACAGAAATTTGAAAAATTTTCCAGATTTTTCATATTTACGAAAATGCCCCAAATAGTTTGTATTTTGTTCATTTTGGTCCTAATTTGTCAAATATAAGATTAAGTGATATCCAATCACTACCAAAATGATTTGAACATCTTATATACATTAAAATGCAGCCTAGAAAAAATTTTCCAGATTTTTTACTTATTATCGTGAGCCCCAATTTTTTACATTTTGATCATTTTGGTCCTAAATTGTCAAATACAAGTTTAGGTGATTTCCAATCACTACAAAATAATTTTTACATCACATATATATCAAAATACAATATATATATATATATATATATATATATATATATATATATATATATAATATATATATATAGATATATATATATATATATATATATATGAAAAGCCTCAATTTTGATTTAGGTTTAAAATCCTAATTTCTCAATTAATCAAATTAACCAAAATTAACACAATCCAACACTGTAATCCAATCTTTACAACACCAATCAAGTCTCACCACTATGAAACAATTACAGAACAATTCTAGGTCATCATTGAGTGGCCTAACAACTCTAGAATGCCAACTAAATCCTCTAATGACTAAAAATGTGCTTATTAACCATTAATAAGCAAACTTTGTTAATATATTTGCATAATTCTTTCATTCAAGCTTCCAAACTTCATAACACAAATAAAAGAGAGTAGAGAAACAAGAGAACAACATATATTGTAGCCAAGAACAAAAGAAATATTTTTCCTTCTAAAGAAAAGTTGAAATTACTTACTAATTTACAAGTTTTCTTCATTTCCTTATTGGTTTCCTTTCTTTTCCTCTCAAGTCTCCAATGTTTTTTGTGTTTTTTGAAAGCTTAGAATCATGAAGCAAAAGAAAAATGAAACCCTTATATACTAGGGTTTGAACGAAAATAATGGCAAAATTGAAAATAATGGCAAAATTGAAAATAACACTAAAACTTACTTCTACAGTGTACCACAGGCCCATGGATTTAATAGATTGCTAATTCCATATTGAATACCAATGTTGTAACGACCGAGGATTTCGACTACTATTACACTATATGTCGAGTGTCACAAAAATATAAACCATGTATGGAAATACATGTTTTCCTGAGATGACTATCGGTAGATTCTTCGAGAATCCGACATTGATGTCACGATGTTCCACTCAAAACAGCCCATGGTATTTGGGCCGTACCTTTTTCATATGAACTCCGATTTTTATGAATTTTATATCGTTGGAAATTAGTACTTGGGGGCCATTCTAGAGAAGTCTCAAAGTTTTAACCAATTTCCAAAATTTTCTCTACCTTTACTAATTTCAAGCAAGTCCAAGTATAAAAAGGAATTAACATTTACCATTTCACAAAATTTAGAAAAGAAAGAGAAGAGAAAACGTATAGGGGGGAGAAGAAGAAAAGAATAAGAGAAGAAGAGAAGGAAAAAAGAGAAAATGAGAGAGGTTGAAGCATGGGAGATCATGAAAGACTTAGAGGATGGACAAAATCAAGCAAAGAAGAGGTAAGACCAATTTGAACCAAATTATTTTCTTTTGAGTTTTGGAGCTTTGATGAGTATAGTAATTGATGGACTTGAAAGTGATAATGAATGATTGATGGTTGTGCTAAGAAGAATGGTAATTGTAAAGTATCCCCCAATTTGTTAAGATAGAAATTAAGATATGAACTAGAATTGAAAATGATGTTAAGATAGAATAAATGCATGATTTTAAGCCCAGATTTTGGCCATGTGTCACGACACAGAAAAGCCCATGTCGCGACGCGATATGGGGATTATTATAGGGACGTTTCTGGTGCAGGTCTCGTCGCGACGCAAAAGGATCGTGCGTCGTGACGCATCAGACAAAAGTTTGGGCATGCTTCTGGATGATGTGGGTCGCGATGCGCAATGACTTGCGTCATGACACGAGGTTAAAATTTTGTCCAAATCAGTTTCTCACCATCTCAGCTTCACCCATGCACGTTAGGGGCTACCCTATAAGTCCCGTATCAACTCGTATGTTGATAATACGTCATGATATCGGTACAATACCTTCAAAGTGAAAACTCTTACTTGAATAAGCAATCTTAGCCTAATTCCAAGTGCATTTCTTAGTTCAATTCTAATTTGGTTTATTCGATGACAGATCTGTTGGACAATTATGACCCATAACGTCACTATTTGTAAAAGACATTGTGGTTTTTGTACAAATTAACTATGTGACAATGGAAATTGCATTTTATCATTTTGTAATTAGATTACTTGTATATATAAATGATAAAAGTCCTTATGATTAGTTCCAGATTATAAGATATGAGACAATATCACTCTAGAAAGGTTTAATCATTAAATATCCCTAGTCGTAGTATTATCGAGACTGGACATCGATAATGCATAATAGACTAGTATTGCACTTGTGCGTGTTATGGAAGCGTAACATCATAGTTCTAATATATTTAAGTATTGGATACTTATGCAAGTGTGATAGGAGGTTGTGTTTACCGATGGTACGGAAACAGCTTCGCTCTGGATAGACCTCGCGGAATCCCATTGGTAGTATGACTATGTGTCTATGGGAATCCGCTTCAAGGTAGGTGTGTTTGGTCTTAACCTGAGACTTGCATCGCTAGTACTTGCGACAATCAATACGCTTTGGTTTTAGTCGTCCGAGACTTTAACAGGTTCTGTGTACGCCTCTTTTGGGTTTATTGAGAATCGTAGTGTATTGGGTGTGATGTCAAGACGGAAGTATCACTTCAATCATATGGAGATGATGATCACGCATGGATTCATAACCGATTCTCTATTATGTTGTAACTATCGGGATAATATGACAAGGTCATGATTATCCGATTATAGAGACTAGTTACTTGTGATCCGATATATGCTTCGTACGGGGCATACACTATTCCAGCCTCAGGCCTTGCATGTGACATCAGATACTGGATCACAATACGCAATACTACGTATACTACACCTGTTATAGATTATATATTCCTTAAAGAATATTTCTGGAGAATTGGGTAGGAACAACGCTTTGCTAGAAGCCAACCATGTCTCGTAAATCGGTAAAAATATGGTACGAGGTACGCACGTGTTCGGATAGTCCGACGACCGGATTTACTGCCAACATATCCAGGGATCTCATTGGTTGTTTCCCAAAGATTCACCGATGATGTATGACTCGAACATAATTAATCTAGGATTAATTATAAGAGAGAGAAAATTAATCTAGGATTAATTACGGCGATAATTATCTGGGATAAAATTCAAATAAAATAGAGAGAGAACGATTAATTCAGAATTAATCGATTAAATAATATATTCGATATATTATATGAAATTAGATTTCATAACGGAATTAAAATTGGATTTTAATTCGGGCAAACGAATTAATTTAGAATTAATTCGCGAGCGACTTTAATAGTAATTTTGCTAGGCATAATTATTTAATTAAATTTGATTTAATTACGTCGCAACGGAAAATTCGTTAATTCGGAATTAACTAACCCGAGCCCGGAATGTGTTTGCGGGCCCACTCGGATTTTGAATCAAGTGGGGCCCACAAGTCACATCACTAGTCACATCACATAGTCACTTTAATCAACTTTTAATTGATGGAATTTGGTGGGTGGTTGATAACTTGTTTAACACACAAGTTGGTGAGATGAGAGACATATACCAAACATTAGATATTTGGTATATCATTTTATTTTGTTTTGGAAATAAAAGAACAAGTCAACATTTCACTTTCCTCTCTTCTCTCCAATTCACGCCATACTTTCTCTCTCTCACACTCTCCTTGACCGAGAGTTACAAGAAGAAAACAAGGGGATTTTAATGCAAAATCTCCATTGCTAGCACATAAAGGATTCATACAAAGGTGATAGGTAAACATCCCTTGAGTTTGGAATTCTAAAAGTTCAAGCTTGAAGCTTATCAACTTCATTCCTACAAAGAGAAGCTTGGAGCATTTCAAAGGGAAAAAGTTTTTGTTATCAACACATCCTACAACCGATCTTTGTAAGTATAATTCCGCTATACTTCCTTTTCGTATTCATACTTTTATCATGCTTTAAATGTTCTTGGGATGATCATAGTGACCAAAAATGGTATCATGAGCCTATTTTGAGAATGAAATTGAATTAGGGTTCTTAATCTTGATTTGGGTATTTTTGTTTTGAGCATGATTTAATCAAATTTTTTGTTTGAGTATGCTTATATAATGTTAACTTAGAGTTGTGCATGATCAATTTGATGAAAAATTAATTGGATTAATTTTCCCCAAATTTTTTAGACTTGGCCGAATGGTAGTAGAACCCTAGGCCATGGTGATTTTTTATTTTTTAAATCATTGGATGTGTTTAAAGACATGATATATATTGATTTGTGATTTAATTGGATTGAAATCAAAATCGGATATAGAATCATCAAATTGTCGTGACAAAAAAAGCATGAAAATGACTTGATTTTGTTTCAATAATGTTGGACATGTATTGATTATAATAAAGCATGATTAATTGATTAAATTAGTATTTTGGAAATGTTGATTTAAATAATTAATTATGACTAAACACTTTAATTAATTAAATTATGAAATTTGGAATATTAGAATTTAATTAATTGGGCTTAATTTGGAATTGGGCTAAAATTATTGTATTTGGGCCTAATGGGCTTGGTTGGGCCAAGTAGGTTTAGGACAATTGGATTGGATCCAAATTGGGCCTAAAACCTTTCCATTAAATCCAAATATAATAAATGGGCCTTTAAATAATTAATTGGGCTTAATGGGCCAAAATTAATTTTGTGACAAAGGGTGATTCCTTATTGGGCTTTGGTTGCCAAAGTCCATGCCTTAAGAAATTAATTGAAAGCCCATTGGACTTTAATTAAATTGACAATGGATGTTAATTGGGCTTTGAGACCAATTAAGATTAGATTTAGAATCTAAGACGTAAATGCACATTATTAAAGTGTAATTATTTAATTTGGAATTAAATATTGAATCAGTATTGAATACAAAAAAAATTGGATTTAAAATTGTAGTTCGATATAATTCAAGAATTCGTACTTTGAGTACTTATTCTTAAATGAGTTGGACTCGCGCAAATCAAATCGTTGTTTGAACATTGGATGATCACTTCATTCAAAGATTAATTAATTGGATTAGATTGATTGAATAACATGCTTTGTGTGAATATATGGATGTGTTGTATGAATAATGTATATCAGATGGATATTAGATGGGTGAGGGCAATTTTTGAAATTGTTGTAATAAATTTAGAATTTATTAAATTGGACCTGCGTGTCCAGCCTTTATCTCTCGATTCTTTGTAATTCTCTTCTCACCAATTCCCCTCAATGTAATGAGGTTTCTTTATTGTATTATGTAATTGGGTATAAGTTAGAATAGTGCTAACCGGGGAGAGGAAATAAAGTGATTTGTTCTAGGAACATTTTGTGAGATATCCATCCCTATATCATTATTAATTTATTTACCGCGCCTTATTATGCTTTTAGAATTCATGCTTAAGGGTGTATGATGAAACCTAATCAAAGATAATTAATTGGTTGCCAATTACGGGAAAAACCCTCAACAAATATTAATCGTTTTCATTCCATTGAATGATTCATTCTCAAGATCCAAGATTGGCACTGGTTTGTTGGCCAAAGTCAAGACCTTTGTCCATCGCGGATGTGTTTGAATCATGAAGGCTTTGTTCCATATCGCATGTCTTGCCCAAGTTTTGATTTTTTGGACAAAGTCAATATGACTTCTTGTTTATCGACATCGATTACGAAGCTTTCCAAAGTCAATGGGTCCCGCTTAACTGGAATCACTAAGCTTGTTAAGCAAAATCCAAGGCTTAGTTGATTCAGAGGAAAAAGGTTAGGAAAATATATTGGATATATTGGCATTGTATATATGTTTCGGACTTGGAGATCCACCTACCAGATCTATGAATTAGATGAGATCCAATTGATCTTAGAGATGTACCTAGTTAAATATCATACAGCTTGTTGGCCAAAGTCAAGGTTGCGTGTTATTTAACGGGATCATAGCCCACTAGGAAACTAGGTTTCCCGAGTACTCAACAGAAGGTTAGAGGCTCGCCAAAAAATAGTGGGAGGCCAGTATTGAATTTGCAATTTCATTCAAATATTTGGCATTACGCGCTTTCAAATTATTTTGTCAATTAAATATTTATTAGTTGAACTAATATTCTATTATTTTTCTTGTAACAGTTGGACTGTACCCAAATATTGTTAATTGAATAGTTTGACTATTGCAATTAAGATGGCTAGAAAGATCGAAGTTAGAGACATTATCATAGGTGAAAATGTCTTTAATAGCGCGAACTTTCCTGATTGGGATATGAACCTCAAGATTATCCTGGGGGCTGAGAGGATGCTCTATACGATAGAGAGACCCCTCAGGCCTAAGCCCGGAAATGAGCAGCCGCTTGAGCTTGAGCTTTGGAAGACTCATAGCGATGACAACTCAACTGCTCAGTCCGTCATGCTCGCTGTGATGACCCCTCAATTTCGTCACCAAAACAAGGGATTGGATCCCTATACTATGATGGCAAAATTGAAGGACCTTCATCGATCTAACCTTAGATCGCAAATGTATGAATTACAGAAAAAGCTCTTTCGCTCACGAATGTCAGAGGGTACATCTTTTGAGCACCATGTGTCATAGATGATTGTTGACATTGAACAGCCAGGTCAGCTAGGCATAACCTTTGAGGCTGAGACTTCTATAGATTTGATCTTACAGTCTCTTCCTGATAGCTGGAGCGGGTTCATCATGAACTACAATATGATGAACCAAGACCATACTCTTGGAAAGCTGATGGCAATGCTGCGTGAAGTAGAAAAAGAGCCGTTGAAGGGAAAAAAATAAGAGACGCACTTCGCTTCAACATCTCAGTCTCCGAGGGCCTGGCCCAAAGCGACTGGAGGTGTAAAGAAAAAAAAGAAGAAGAAGGGTAATGCCAAATCGTCAAAGTCTTCTGGGAAGGCTAAGGACAAATCCCAAGATGTATGCCTGCACTGTGGCAAACGGGGTCACTGGAAGCATGACTGCCGTGAGTACAAGGCGCAATGAAGGAAATCAAAGAGGGCAAGGCACCGACTTCAGATATATTTGTTATAGAAATAAACATGTACACTTCTAGTTTTAAAAATTGGATTTTTGATTCTGGTTGTGGTACTCATATATGTATTGATGTGTAGGATATGCGGATTAGCAGGAGATTGGCCTCAGGAGAGATTGACCTCCGCATTGGAAATGGGACTCGAGTCGCCGTTTTGGCCGTTGGGACTTATATTTTGGAACTGCCCTCGGGGCATGTACTTAATCTTTCAGACTATTATTATGTACCTAGTTTGACTAAGAATATTATATCTGTATCTTTATTGGCCCAATGTGGCTATACTTTTATTTTTAGAAACACTGGGTGTTTTATGTATAAAAATGATATGGAGATATGCAGTGCTGATGTGAATAATGGTATTTATATTTTGAATATAAATCAATCTCAAACATATTATGTAACAAACAAAAGGCTTAAACTAAGTAACAAATATGAAACTTATATGTGGCATTGTCGTCTAGGACACATTAACAAGACTCGCATATCCACACTTTCGAAGAGTGGGTACTTGGATGGATTTGATCCAAATTCATATGACGTCTGCGAATCTTATTTATTAGGCAAAATGCCTAAAACACCTTTTAGCGGTAAAGGTGCACGTGCCACAGAACTGTTAGCCCTCGTTCATAGTGACGTATGTAGGCCCATGTCTAGCTAGGCTAGAGGTGGATATGAATACTTCGTAACCTTTATGGATGATGCATCGCATTATGGTTATGTGTATCTTATGAGACACAAGTCGGAAACGTTTGAGAAATTCAAAGAATTTCGACACGAAGCAGAAAAACATACCGGTAAAAGTATTTAGACATTACGGTCGAACCGTGGTGGCGAATACTTAAGCAATGAGTTTATTGATTACTTGAAAGAATATGGTATTCTTTCACAGTGGACTCCTCCTGGAACACCGGAATTAAACGGTGTGTCCGAACGGAGAAACCAAACTTTGTTAGACATGGTAAGGTCTATGATGAGTCGCGCAGAGCTACCTATTTCCTTCTGGGATATGCATTGAACAGTACCATACTTTTTTTGAATAAGGTTCCGTCAAAGTCTGTTCAACAGACACCATATGAAATATGGACAGGAAAGAAACCGGGTTTCTTATTCCTGAAGATTTGGGGTTGCTGGGCATACGTCAAATATTTGGAAGGTACCAAACTTGAACCCAAATCGGATAAATACCTATTTGTAGGATATCCTAGGGAAACCAAAGGATATTACTTCTATCACCCACAAGAGAACAAAGTATTTATTACTCTACATGCGGTTTTCCTTGAGAATGGATTCCTAAATGCAGTGGTAAGTGGGAAGAAAGTAGAACTCGATGAAAATCAGAGTGATACTGTTCTTGGCACAGAATCCTTAACGGAATATGAACAGTTCATCAGGGATGAGACTGTACCACAATCTTCGAATACACAAGAACCGCGTAGGTCGGAGAGAGTCAGAAAACAACCTGAGAGGTATGGGTTTCTGATCTCACCTCATGTAGATATTAATCTTATTGAGGAAAAAGAACTGGCTGCGTATGAGGAAGCGATACAAGGTATCGACTCCGGTTTATGGTAAGATGCCATGATGTCCGAAATGGATTCCATGTACACCAACCAAGTTTGGACACTGGTTGATGCACCAGAAGGCATAAAGCCTATTAGTTGCAAATGGGTCTTCAAGAAGAAGACCGACATGGATGGCAACATACAAATGTACAAAGCTTGGCTTGTAGCGAAAGGGTATCATCAACAACATAATGTCGATTACGACGAAACTATTTCACCCATTGTCATGATTAAATCCATTCGGATTGTGCTTGTTATTGCTGCATATTTTGATTACGAGATATGGCAGATGAACGTCAAAATTGCTTTCCTTAACGGAAACCTTTTGGAGGATGTTTATATGCAACAGCCTGACATTTTTTCGTACCTAAACATACAGACAAGCTTTGCAAGTTAAATCGATCCATTTATGGATTGAAGCAAGCATCGCGTTCTTTGAAATGTTTTGATGAGATCATAAAAGAATATGATTTCGTTCAAAATGAGGATGATCCTTGTGTATATAAGAAGGTTAGTGGGAGCGCACTGACATTCATTGTCCTTTATGTCGATGATGTATTGCTTATTGGTAATGACATTCCCATGCTACAATCGGTGAAAGCTTGGCTTTCATTAAAATTCTCCATGAAGGATCTGAGAGAAGCAGTCTTTATTCTAGGAATAAAGATCTACCGAGATAGATCTAGAAAGTTGCTTGGACTCTCCCAGAGCATGTATATTGACAAAGTGTTGAAGAGATTCAACATGGAACAGTCTAAGAGGGGACTGTTTCCAGTGTTACATGGCGTCACTCTATCTAAGAACATGTGTCATAAAACTCAAGATGAGAGAGACAACATGAGTCGGATCCCATTCGTATCGGCAGTCAGATCAATCATGTATGCCATGATATGTACGCGACCTGATGTCTCGTATGCTTTGAGCATGTGTAGTCGCTATCAGGCTGATCCAAGTGATGGTCACTGGATGGCGGTTAAGAATATCCTTAAGTATCTTAGAAGAACTAAGGATGTTTTCTTAATCTATCGAGATGGAGAACTTGAGGTAATTGTGTTTACCGATGCAAGTTTCCAAACCAATAAAGACGACTGTAAGTCACAATCAGGGTACATATTTTGTTTGAACAACGGAGCAGTAAGCTGGAAATCTTCCAAGAAAGAGACTGTTGCTGATTCAACAACAGAAGAAGAGTATATTGCTGCAGCTGAAGCAGCAAAAGAGGCAGTTTGGATCCGTAAATTCCTAATTGGGTTAGGAGTAGTTCTGTTAGCAGCTCAACCCGTTCCATTGTATTGTGACAATAACGGGGCTATAGCACAAGCTAATGAACCGCGGTCGTATCAACGATCCAAGCATGTTCTTCAACGTTTCCATCTGATTCGTGAGATCATACATCGTGGTGATATGAAGATCGAGAAGGTCGCATCAGAGGACAACATTGCAGATCCGCTGACGAAAGCTATTTCTCAGTAAAAGTTTGAGCGACATGTACATAGTTAAGGTGTTAGATGCTTGAGTGACTGGCTATAGGCCAAGTGGGAGATTGTTGGACAATTATGACCCATAGCGTCACTATTTGTAAAAGACATTGTGGTTTTTGTACAAATTAACTATGTGACAATGGAAATTGCATTTTATCATTTTGTAATTAGATTACTTCTATATATAAGTATTGGATACTTATGCAAGTGTAACAACATAGTTCGTGTTATGGAAGCGTAACAGTATAGTTCTCATATATTTAAGTATTGGATACTTATGCAAGTGTGATAGGAGGTTGTGTTTACCGATGGTACGGAAACAGCTTTGCTCTGGATAGACCCCACGGAATCCCATTTTTAGTATGACTATGTGTCTATGGGAATCCGCTTCAGGGTAGATGTGTTTGGTCTTAACCTGAGACTTGCATCGCTAGTACTTGCGACAATCAATACGCTTTGGTTTTGGTCTTCCGGGACTTTAACAGGTTCTGTGTACGCCTCTTCTGGGTTTATTGAGAATCGTAGTGTATTGGGTGTGATTTCAAGATAGAAGTATCACTTCAGTCATATGGAGATGATGATCACACAGGGATACAGAACCGATTCTCTATAATGTTTCAACTATCAGGATAATTTGACAAGGTCATGATTATCCGATTATAGAGACTAGTTGCTTGTGATCTGATATATGCTTCGTATGGGGCAGACACTATAGGGTTCTCTAAGAACAACCTAGGATCAATTAAGCATAAAATCATGTGAATACACAAAGAAGAGTAGTGGAAATACTCACTTTGATCGGCTTGTATGTTGGCGGAGAGTTCAAAACTTTTGCCTTTGAGGAGTTGCTCCAAGCTTCTCCTTTGATGTATGTTGAGCTTCAAAGCAAGTCCTTGAATTCCAAACTCATGGATTAGTGTCAATAACACCTTTGTATGACTAAATGTGTGCTAGCACTTGGAAACAAAATACAAAAAATGATTTCCAAATTTCCCTTGTAACTATCGGCCAATGAGAGTTTTAGAGAGAAAGAGTGGCGTTTTTGGAGAGATAAAGGAGAATGAAAAATGTTGACTTGTGTTTGATTTCAAAAATCAAAAATAAGATATACCAAATATTTGGTATTAAGTCATTCACCTTTCAAATTGTGTGTTTTACAAGCTATCAACCACCCACCAAATCCCATCAACTAAAAGTTGAATAAAGTGACTAAGTGATGTGACTTGTGGGCCCCACTTAATTCAAAATCCGAGTGGGCCCGCAAACATATTCCGGGCTCGGGTTTGTTTATTCTGAATTAACGAATTTTCCGTTGCGACGTAATTAAATCAAATTTAATTAAATAATTATGCCAAGCAAAATTACTATTCACGTCGCTCCCGAATTAATTCTAAATTAATTCGTTCGCCCGAATTAAAATCTAATTTTAATTCTGTTATGAAATCTAATTTCATTTAATATATTGATTATATTATTTTATCGATTAATTCCAAATTAATCGTTCTCTCTCTTCTAGTTGAATTTTATCCTAGATAAAATTCTCGCCGTAATTAATCCTAGATTAATTTTTTCTCTCTTCTAATTAATCCCAGATTAATAATGTTCGAGTCATACGTCATCGGTGAATCTTCAGGAAGCGACCCATGAGATCCCTGGATATGTTGGCAGTAAATCCGGTCGTCGGATTATCCGAACACGTGCGTACCCGGTACCACGTTCTTATCGATTTACAAGACATCGTTAGCTTCTAGCAAAACACCGTGCCTACCCAATTCTCCAGAAATATTCTCTTAAGGAATATGTAATCATTGTCAGGCGTAGTATACGTAGTATTGCGTATTGCGATCCAATATCGAATGTCACATGCTAGACCTGGGGCTGGAATTGTGTCTGCCCCATACGAAGCATATATCGGATCTCTGGTAACTAGTCCCTATAATCGGATAATCATGACCTAGTCATATTATCTCGATGATTGCAGTACTAAAGAGTACTAGTTCCGTATCTTGCGTGATCATCATCTCCATATGATTGGAGTGATACTTCCATCTTGACATCACACCCAATACACTACGATTCTCAATATACCAAGAAGAGGCGTACACAGAACCTGTTAAAGCCCATATGACTAAAACCAAAGTATATTGATTGTCGCAAGTATTAGCGATGCAAGTCTCAGGTTAAGACCAAATACACTTACCCTGATTCGGATTCCCATAGACACATAGTCATACTACCAATGGGATTCCGAGGGGTCTATCCAGAGCGAAGCTTTCCCGTACCATCGGTAAACACAACCTCCTATCACATTTGCATAAGTATCCAATACTTAAATATAAGAGAACTATGTCGTTATGCACCCACAACGCACACAAGTGCAATACTAGTCTATTCTGCATTATCGATGTCCAGTCTCGATAATACTACGACTATGGATATTTAATGATTAAACCTTAGTGGATTAATATTGTCTCATATCTTATTAATCCGGTACAAATCATATGGACTTTTATCATTTATGTATCTTGGTAATCCAATTACAAATGATAAAAGAGCAAATTCCTTTATCACATAGTTAATTTGTATAACACCACCATGTTCTGTACAAATAGTGATGCTATGGGTCATAATTGTCCAACAGACACTATTCCAGCCCCAGGTCTTGCCTGTTGACATCAGATACTGGATCGCAATACGCAATACTATGTATACTACGCCTGTTATAGTTATAATATTCCTTAAAGAAAATTTCTGGAGAATTGGGTAGGCACGATGCTTTGCTAGAAGCCAACCATGTCTTATAAATCGGTAAAAATATGGTACGAGGTACGCACGTGTTCGGATAGTCCGACGACCAGATTTACTGCCAACATACCCAAGGATCTCATGGGTCGCTTCCCCAATATTCACCGATGACGTATGACTCGACCATAATTAATCTAGGATTAATTATAAGAGAGAGAAAATTAATCTAGGATTAATTACGACGAGAATTATCTGGGATAAAATTCAAATAAAAGAGAGACATAACGATTAATTCAGAATTAATCGATTAAATAATATATTCGATATATTATATGAAATTAGATTTCATAACGGAATTCAAATTTGATTTTAATTCGGGCAAACAAATTAATTTAGAATTAATTCGTGAGCGACTTTAATAGTAATTTTGCTAGGCATAATTATTTAATTAAATTTGATTTAATTACGTCGCAATGAAAAATTCGTTAATTCGGAATTAACGAACCCGAGCCCGGAATGTGTTTGTGGGCCCACTCGGATTTTGAATCAAGTGGGGCCCACAAGTCACATCACTAGTTACATCACCTAGTCACTTTAATCAACTTTTTGTTGATGGAATTTGGTGGTGTTGGATTTTAATCAAGTCCACAAGATCACAAACATGCATAAAAAACCACATATGAACACATCAAAGGAGGTGGCGGAATCAACTCACATTGAATTCGGTTTTGATGGATGAAGAACAAGATGCGTTTTTAAGCTCCCTCCAAGCTCGGCAATGGCTTCTTCTTGCAATGGGCTGTGCGATTTTGCTCCTCCTTGAACCTCCAAGAATCGGCCATGCATGAACTCCATTAAAGCTCCAAGCTTTGAGATTCCATGCTCACAAATTCGTTTCCCTATCACCTAAGTATAACCCATGTGTGTGTGCTAGCACCATCCTTCTTCACTTGCTTCTCAAAATCGGTCTAAACCAAAAAAAAATTGAGAAGAAATCGGCAAGAACCGTGAATGGAAGAGGAGAGAAAGATGAAGAGTTTTGGCTCCATTTTGTGTAACAACGTGAATACCAAAAACCAAGAGAGAGGGTCACGTGAAATGACCAAAAATTTGACCAAAAACCGTGTACTGCACATGGTCCAAGAGAGAGAATGATTTTTATATACAAATATCTTTATTCCATTTACCAAGTAAATGAATAAAATATATATACAAAAGTCCTATCAACTTTCAAACAATCACTTTTCTATATTCACATCATGTCACTTTAATAAAGTGACGACATGTCATATCACATCACTCAAAGTGACAATTGATTTGACGATTGACGCGACTAGTGATTTGACGCTTGATGTGACTCGCGTGCCGCGCTCGAATTCGAAATGCGAATGCGCTCGCAATCACTCTCGGGCTCGGGTTCGCTAATTCCAAATTAACGAATTTTCCGTCGCGTCGTAATTAAGTGATTACGCCTAGCGAATTCACTATTCACGTCGCTAACGAATTAATTCTAAATTAATTCGTTCGCCCGAATAAAATCTAATTTTAATTCCGCGTCGAAATCCAATTTCGATTAATATATCGAATATATTAATTTTATCGATTAATTCCAAATTAATCGTTCTCTCTCTTTAATTAATATTTTATCCCAGATAAAATATCTCCGCAATTAATCCCAGATTAATTTTCTCTCTCATCGAATTAATCCCAGATTAATTCTATCTCTCTCTTCTAATTAATCCCAGATTAATCAAAGTGCGAGTAATACGTCATCGGTGAATCTTCAGGAAGCGACCCATGAGATCTCCGGATATGTTGGCAGTAAATACGATCGTCGGACTGTCCGAACACGTAAGTACCTCGTACTACGTTTATATCGATTTACAAGACAAGGTTGGCTTCTAGCAAAGCGCCATGCCTACCCAATTCTCCAGAAATATTCTTACAGGAATATATAGATCTGTATCAAGCGTAGAATACCGTAGTATTGTGTATATCGGCCCAGTATCGGATAATCACGTGCTAGGGCTGGGGCTGGATAAGTGTCTGCCCCGTCCGAAGCACATGTCGGATGTCTGGTAACATAGTCTCTATAATCGGATATACATGACCTGGTCACAATATCCCGATTGGTTGTGCAACACTCAAGAGCACTAGTACCGTATCCTGCGTGACATCAACTCCAATATGACTGAAGTGACACTTCCGTCTCGACATCACACCCAATACACTACGACTCCCTGATAAACCCAGAAGCGGTGTACCCAGAATCGGTTAAAGCCCTGTACCACCAAGACCAGAGTTTACCGATTATCGCAAGTATTAGCGATGCAAGTCTCAGGTTAAGACTATACACACCTACCTCGATTCGGCCTCCCATAGACACATAGTCATAATACCAATGGGATTCCGAGGGGTCTATCCAGAGCGAAGCTGTTTCCCGTACCATCGGTGAAACACGACCTCCTATTGCACTTGCATAAGTATCCAATACTTATATATATGAGAACTATGCCGTTGTGCCCTCACAACGTGCACAAGTGCAATACTAGCCTATTCCGCATTATCGATGTCCAGTCTCGATAATACTTCGGCTAGGGATATTTAATGATTAATCCTTCGGGGATTGATACTGTCTCATATCATCTCAATCCAGGAACTAATCATATGGACCTCTCTTCATTTATACATCTATGGTGATCTAATCACAAATGATGAGAGTGCAATTTCCTTGTCACATAGTTAATTTGTACAGCAACACCGTGATCTGTACAAATAGTGACGCTATGGGTCATATTATCCAACAGGTGGGTGGTTGATAACTTGTTTAACACACAAGTTGGTGAGATGATAGACATATACCAAACATTAGATATTTGGTATATCATTTTATTTTGTTTTGGAAATAAAAGAACAAGTCAACGTTTCACTTTCCTCTCTTCTCTCCAATTCACGCCACACTCTCTCTCTCTCACACTCTCCTTGGCCGAGAGTTACAAGAAGAAAACAATGGGATTTTGTTGCAAAATCTCCATTGCTAGCACACAAAGGATTCATACAAAGGTGATAGGGAAACATCCCTTGAGTTTGGAATTCTAAAAGTTCAAGCTTAAAGCTCATCAACTTCATTCTTACAAAGAGAAGCTTGAAGCATTTCAAAGGGAAAAAGTTTTTGTTATCAACACATCCTACAACCGATCTTTGTAAGTATAATTCCGCTATACTTCCTTTTCGTATTCACACTTTTATCATGCTTTAAATGTTCTTGGGATGATCTTAGAGACCAACAAGATCATCATTGGAAACACAAGTTCTTAAGTGAAGTGATAAAAAGCTAGCAGAACTCCAACGGTGAGTGGACACTTACACTTTTACTTGATTTTCAATTCGTATTTTCATATCACACTTACTATTCTCGCTTTTAGGGCGTTAGCCATATTTAATTTCAGTTAATGATAAATGCAATGTTTTTTTATGCAGTTTTGAGATATAAAACATGAGTTTTATATTTTTCGGGGTATGGGGAAAAACCCACCTCAGTATGTAACTTGATACAGTTTGGAATTGACGGACAGAGAACATGTGTACATGTAGAGGACTGGGGGGATGTCGATACGTAACGCCCATAGACCCTAGTTTCAGGGTCAAGTAGTAGCATGGATCAGCACTACCGGCTCTAGTTTAGTGGTTTGGGGGACGACGATACGTAACGCCCCAAGACCATCAGTTTCAGAGACATGAGTGTCATGCTTTGGGGGACCGCGATATGTAACTCCCCAAAGTCATGGTTTTGCATTCATGGCTCCAGATAGGCGTATGGGGGCACGACGATACGTAACACCCTCATATGTCAAGGTTTTCAGATACAGACCAGTTTCTAGATACCATAATTTCAAAAATAGAGTTTTCAGATATTCATTTTCAGAAAATAATTATTAGAAATCAGATTTTGGAAATGGATTTTAGAAAGCAGATTTCAGAAAGAGAAGTTTATAAAAGAGGTTTCAAGCGAAGTTTTCAGAAAAGAGTTTTCATATAAAGATATTTCCGAAATTTTGGTTTTAGAACCAAATGCTTTCAAAACAGTTTTTGAGTTATTCGTCCACTCAATTAGATCGTACAACGGTCTAACCCCACTCTCAGTTTTCGGATTTTGCAGGTGTTCTCGGTGGACGAGCTTGGGAAGACGGATACTGATGCAGTCATTAGGTTATGGAGTCCACAAGTACTTTTCAGATAAAGTGTGAGTTAGTCAGAGTCAATAAAAGTTTTGTATTAGTTTTTAACTTTGAGACAATCGTTGTAAAAATGTGTTATTGTGTTTTTAGATTCAGATGTAGAATTTGTATGTAATGATTCTGAGTTTGGGCTACGGTCTCACATATAATAAAATAAATTAAAGAAAAAAATATTAGTGTCGGTTTATAGTTAGAAAGTCAGAGGCTTATGGGGATAGTACAGTCTATCCCCTGCCGTAACATCACCCAGATCGGGGATGTTACAAAGATGGTATCAGAGCCAGGTTTAGGGAGTTAGTGACTGCAGTGGGTAGCGTGTTGGGGTCTTGTATATATAGTATGTCTGGGATACTTGTATACGGGGCACTACCTCTCCAGTATCCGATCCTCGAGTACGTCCTCAAGTTCTGCAGACAGGTTAGCAAGATTTCCTAGATTATTTGAGTAATATTCCTTATAAGAACGATTATATTCTCAACACAAGATAGGAATCTTCTTGTAGTTATTCTGACCTATTACCAGAAGTACAAACAAGCTACGAAACCAGACAGTAAGATTTTAAGAAAAGTACCCGATGGAGTGGAAAATGAGTTATAGGATAGAGAGATGCGTAGAAGTTTAGGCAGTATAATTTGGAACTCATTTTCCACTAGTATTGGTAGTATAATAAATTACTATTATTATTATACTAGTAATAATGAGTTTATTATACCACAAGAATGAAGATTATAGATCTAGGAAGCAATCAGAGGTATAAGTCACCACTAGTATTGGTAGTATAATTTGGAACCAAAAGCCAAGCTATGGAAGTTATAAAGAGGGATGCGAAAGGTAACAAGAAAATTATGTACGTCTGGACACATAGTTAAAAGTGAGTATATAGAAACATAGAAAATTGATAATAGTTACGGGACTCAAAAACATGGAGAAATCGACTAGGCTCATGAAGAATGAATGATGGTCTTTTCTTCCAGAAACATTAATTCTAGTAAAGCATACAAACATCTAACCAGATCATCACTGAGCGTAAGTGTAAAGCTGAAATACGTATTTGAAGGTCCTTATGGAATAAATATGCTCATTTCTCAACTTAGAACCTAGTAAAGAGAAGGATCAGTAAGGAAGAGCGATTGACATATTCGAGGAATTGCGAGATGGCTAGATAGTCAAATCAATAAGTTCAATGAAACATTAGATAGAATAGTACAATACCTTAGTAAGTTGAGTTATGTTTGGAAACCACCATTAAATTAAGGAACCCTTAAAGAAGTAAAGACTTAGAGGTACAGAGAGACCAGAGAGAATAATTCTCAGGAATATAGTGAATAAATTACAAAAATTGCATGGTATTCAGTAGAAGGACTAGGTAAAGAGTAGCACATGAACCGGAGATCTTGGTAAGAGATATCCTAAGCAATCGAAATTAATAGAGTCTTTAGGAAAGTAAAGGTATAAGGAGTTCAAGGATCTGAGACAAGAAAGAAAACTAGTAGTAGAATAAGTTTCTTAGGGAAGAATAACAAAGAGGGGTTAGTGGCATTCAAAAAGAGAAAGTAACGATTTCAGAATATTTAATAATAGAGACTAAATAAGAATGAGTGTAGAGACAGCACGAGAAAGTTTTTAAAGACCATGACTCCAGAGGGATTCCACAAAAGAGGTAGTGTTTACAATAGTTAGAATGGTCAGAAGTAAATTGGAGAAGGCAAACTAGGCATTTTCTTTAGCAATAGTACTCTAGTGTACGGAAAGATATCAGATATATACATTGACGAGAGTTCTAGGCTCATAGTTGAGCAGTATGTGTATTTAGACTACCAAAATTAGAAGACCCCAGAATGAGTCCCCACCCTCCCAACCCTCATTGGACAACACTGGCAGAGCCAGACCTTCAAGGTTGCCTCAAGATATTCCCAAGAATAAGTGAAAGTATAGTAAAGGAAGACCAAAATATAAGTTCCTCAGAAATAGTTTAAGGACGAAATAAAAGTAAGAGACAATTCTGAGTAAAAGTGATAGGAAATAAGTTGTTAAGATGGAGCAATACAGGAATAAGTAGTAGTCGAGTAATAACCAAGATTCAAAGGAACCAAGGTTTGATGAAATAGTGGATATGTAAAGAAAGAAGATATTCCTCAAATAAGAAAACAGAGACATAGACCAAGAATGTTCTCAGTATAGAGTAGAATAAAACAGAAGATGAAAAGAATACAAAGGAAAAAGTTTATGAGTGAAGCTGTTAAGGTGCAATGACGGTCGAATAAAATACCTATTAAGTAAAGACAAATGAATAACAATAAGGTAATTTTGGTCAGGTAATCATGTAAAGTACCCGACCCTAATCTAAGTTGACCAAACCACTACGGGTTTGGGATAGTTTTAGCCACAGGTATGGTGGTTTGATAGATTCGTCTCATAATACGAAATCATAGAAATAAGTTATTGCAAAGTTGTAATAGGTATAACAAGTGAATTCTTAAGATACAGATTATTTACAAGTATTGGAGTAACGACAAATGAAAACAAAGAACAAAAAGAAATGAACTTTAGCAGGCCAGAATATCAGCATAGATGCTAATAACAGGGAAAACGGTTTAAGCGCCAAAATGTATACAAGTAAGCCTAACATTTAGCTAATTAAGGAGGACCAATAGGAAAATATTCAAAAACGACACCTTAAACCCTCTTGTATAAATAGAAACAATGGAACTTGAAGAGAAGTTCATGAGAGTTTGAACTCGGCAAGAGAATATTGAGAGTTAAGCGGCTAAGATATGAGAAAGAATATTCAGATCTAGTTTAGACAAGTGAAGCTAAAGGTGTATCGAATACAAATAATGTTAATAATGACAAAAACAACTCATGTAATTTATCAATTTCGAAAATAAAGTATGGGAAACCTAATCATGAGTCGTCAGTATCTCTAGTGAGAATCGAAGGTATTAAGTTAAGAAGACGCCAATATTTTTAGTAAGGGTCAAAGGTACTAGTTAAGAAGAACTTGATCTAATATAACTAAAGATTCAAAGAAAAGGATTTCCTTAAAGACAAAGAAGGTCAAGCACAACCAGAGGTTCAGAAACAAGGTAGTCCATGGTACCTAGCAAAGATTCACGAAATGAAAACTATGTGGTATCTTTTGGTAAAGAACTTAAAGGATATTCATTGAAACTATGAGTTATGAAGTATCATTTTATCAAGTAAGACATAAGATTTGATGCATAAGTTAGATATTAAGAAAGATGGAAGATCTCATATGGAACCTGTTAGTGTTCCTATAACATGCCAAGTTTGTCTAACAGTGATTTGTGTGTGAATTAATCAAAGGGAGTTGCGGAATACTCACATTGATCGGATTGAGTTCAAAACTTTTCCTTCTTTGTTGGATGTGTTGGAAGCTTCAGAGATTGAGATCGAGTTCCAAACTCTCGGGTGAGTCTCCCTATCACATTCTTTTGACACCTTAAAGTGCTAGCTATGTAGATTTTTGAAGCAAAAATCCATGGGAGAGAAGAGAAAGTCACTCCCAAAGTGAGAGAGAAAGAGGAATAGTACATTTTGATTTCCAAAATCTAATACTCTAGTTGACTTTCAAAGTTGATATATGTTTTAATTAAAAAACAAAGTGCGTTGGTTTTGGTTTGTGTATTCAACAAGCAATCCAAGCTTTACACAACCAAATAACAACTTTCATCACTTGTGTAGACATTTGATGTAAGTTGGTGGGCCCCACTTTAAATTCCAAATTTAATTCGGACAATCCAACATGCAACTTCGCTCGGGCCCGGGTTCGTTTAATTCCGAATTAAAAGAATTTGCCGTTGCGAATTTATTAATTCCAATTTAATTAAACAATAATCCAATACAAATTTTTTTACGAAAACCGCTTACAAATTAATTCCAAATTAATTCGTTCGCTAGAATTAAAGTCCAATTTAATTCCGCATTGAAATCAAATTTCAATTAATATATCTAATATATTATTTTAGCCCAATTGAATAAATTAAATAGTAAAAATCTAATTTAACTATTAAATTTATTTTACCGATTAATTCCAAATTAATCGTGTTCTCTCTCTTCAACGAATTTATTCCCAGATAAATTCTCGACGTAATTAATCCCAAATGAATTCTTTCTCTAATAATTAATTCACAGATTAATTATTGACGTGATTAATCCCAGATTAATTTTCTCTCTCTCATAATTATGTAGGAAACGCTTTCCCTCTTGCAGCGGAAACGGTTAGACCTACGGATCGAACTTGAAAAGTTTTTCTGCTTTGCCCTTCCTTTGGCCGAATGGTACCAGTGGGTATACTGAAATTTTGCTTCTGTTTTGAACAAGATTTCAGCCCCGGAATGCCCCCGAAACAGTCCCCGAACAACCCATTGAACTGCAGTGAAATAGCGAACTGTTTTGCACCCGTTACACGCGTGAACTGCACCCAAACCAGTCCACAATTTGCGTGATCTGCTGTAGGCTTTTAGTTCTGATTTTTCACTAAAAAACAATCCTAACTCAGCCCTAAAATATCCCAAAGTGTTTCGCAAAAAAAAAAAGAATTAAAAACAAACAAAACCGAGCCCCAAAATTAGCTAGTGTGCGCGCGGCAGTGGGGAAATTTTGTCCTCACTGCCGTGACTTGCTGGTGAAAGGGAGAGAAGGTTTTCCAATGCCACAGGGTCTTCCGAGCTATGTCTCATTACTAACGGAGGGTAGTGTGGGCTACGCTCACAAATTAATTCTCTAAACGTTTTAGAGATCTAATCACACACCAAAATAATTTTCTGGTTCTTCAATAATCTTTCTCAACTTTTGAGAGCATGAAGAAGAGAATGAGGCTAGGGTTCTCTAATGTCCTAATCTCAAAAGAAAAATATAATTTTTCTTTTTATACTTAGGGTAATTTGTTTCATAAAACAAATCAACCACTAGACTCCCAATCCCTCTAAGTTTCGGCCAGGACAAGGATTTCTTCTTTGATTTTGTTTCCAAAACAAACAAATCCTATTCCTTACACAAGAGGGAATTCGGCCAAGCTAAGGAGTTTTGATTTGATTTTGTTTCCCAAATAAACAAATCCTAATCCTTATCCAATGAGGAATTCGACCAAGGTGATGAATTTTGATTTGATTTTGTTTCCCAAACAAACAAATCCTATTCCTTATCCAATAAGGAATTCGACCATGGTGATGATTTTTGTTTCCATAATAAATCTTAGCCTTATTAAATTATATCATATATAATTCAATGTTCTAATTTTAATAATTATCATATAATTATTAATACCTTACATTAACTTTTAATATATAGTCTCAAGTGTGATGTAATTAATATTATTAATCATATTAATAATATTTATTCTTTGTGAGTATATAATTGGACTGTCCAATTATATTAACTCCGTTAAAGTATATTGAGCTAGCACGGGGACCAAATGGACCTACGGTTCCTAGCTCCAATAATCTCGAAATATTAATTAAGCTCTTAATTAAATATTCCGAATTATTAACTCCAGGTTATTCCACTAAAAATCCGAAGTTGCACTCTCATTGCCGTAGATGAAATATTAAGCCGAACCAAGTCGGTGTCCACCGATATAGTCATTACATACGAATTGATCCTTCATGAGTATCTCGTAATTAGAGCCGGGTCATAATATCCGTTATACCCCTCTAATTATTTTTACCTTAAGTACCATTGATTCTCCAATGAACGATTTATTCATAACTATTATGAATATTAATCTTTCTATTCGTAATAGAAAGACTTGAGCGCTCAAATCGTTCAAGTACCGAATCAACCCTTAAGAAAGATACCCATCTACTTCTCGCAAGAAGGAGTGAACTCCATGTCTATGTAAAACGTTCCCAGCTACAAAACAAACTGTGCCCCCAAAGTACGTAGCTATTGGTTGGGATTGCTACACCAACCTCACCTTTGTAAATCAAAGGACACAGCCTGCCATGCAGGAGTTCGTAGTACACTCAAGATTAAGATCAATCCATATATGACCATCAAGTAGATGGAAATGACTTTCTTTGCTTAACGGATATTATAAGAATGTCATTTCTATCTGGGTCCAATCCTATATGATCG
This sequence comes from Zanthoxylum bungeanum, assembly GCA_019454045.1. Taxonomy (NCBI): domain Eukaryota; kingdom Viridiplantae; phylum Streptophyta; class Magnoliopsida; order Sapindales; family Rutaceae; genus Zanthoxylum; species Zanthoxylum bungeanum. The sequence continues at coordinate 35,802 of SKCR01030607.1, forward strand.
CATCATACAAGGTGCCTCCATTCTCATGTATCTACATGGACGATCCGGATTAAGATCGCCATACAAATATAAAATGGACCGCAGCTATAGATAAACCACAAACAAAGTACCTGGTTTGTTTGCTCTCTATGGACTATTTAAGATAACTAACTTCAGACTCAAATCCTATGGTGTATGACACTCATACACTAAGTCTGAAGGTACATAAGTAATCTGTGGTATTTACGAAGATATATAATATGCGAAAGATAAACAAAAAATTTGATAAATAAATAATGCATCATTTTATTTCAAAACGCATGAAACCTTTTACATCACATGTAGCTCTAGGGCATACATCCCAACAAATTAATCCCAGATAAATTCTGTTCGAGTCAAACATCATCGGTAAATCTTTGGGAGGCGACCCAAGAGATCCCTGGATATGTTGGCAGTAAATACTGTCATCGAACTATCTGAATACATGCGTACCCCGTACCACGTTCTTACCGATTTACAAGACATGTTTGGCTTCTAGCAAAGCACCGTGCCTACCCAATTCTCCAGAAATATTCTTTAAAGGAATATGTAATCTTTGTCAAGCGTAGTATACATAGTATTGCGTATTACGATCCAGTATCGGATGTCACATGCTAGGCCTGAGATTGGAATTGTGTATGCCCCATAAGAAGCACATATCGGATCTCTTGTAACTAGTCTCTATAATCAGATAATCATGACCTAGTCATATTATCCCAATGACTGCAGTACTTAAGAGTACTAGTTCTGTACCATACCTGATCATCATCTCCATATGACTGAAGTGATACTTCCATCTTGACATCACACCTAATACACTGCGATTCTCAGTATACCCAGAAGAGGCGTACACATAACCTGTTAAAGCCCCGGATGACCAAAAACAAAGTATACTGATTGTCGCAAGTATTAGCGATGCAAGTCTCAGGTTAAGATCAAATACACCTACCCTGATTTGGATTCCTATAGACACATAGTCATACTACCAATGGGATTCCGAGGGGTCTATCCAGAGCGAATCTGTTTCCGTACCATCGGTAAACAGAACCTCTTATTACACTTGCATGAGTATCCAATACCCAAATATATGAGAACTATGCCATTCCACTTCCATAACACGCACAAGTGTAATACTAGCCTATTCCGCATTTTGAATTCCATAACCCGAGCCCGGAATGTGTTTGCGGGCCCACTCGTATTTTGAATTAAAGTGCGGCCCACAAGTCACATCACAAGTCACATCGCCAGTCACTTTGGTGATGGAAGTCAAGTAACATTTTTGTGATTGACAACCAGTTACTATTCATGATGGGGGTTGTTGTAGGCATTGAATGCCGTTTTCCCTCCTTTTTTGCTTCATGCTTTGGATAAGCATATACCAAAAGTTGTGAAGGATTTTTGGATTATGTTTTTAGAAAACAAAAAAAAAACAAATAGAAAACTCTCTCCCTCTCTCCCTTTGAGCTCCATTACCGTGAGCTTCATTAAGAACAAAGGAAATTTGTTGCAAATTTTCTAAGTGCTAGCACTCTAAAGGAATCATATCAAGGTGTTAGGGAAACTAATCCCTTGATCTTGGAATCAAAGATCAAAGCTTGGAGCTTGGATTCAACATTCAAAAAGGACCTTGGCCGAATCTTGGAGGACTTCTCACACAAGGAATTTTTATGTTCAACGCATCCAACATCCGCTCTTTGTAAGTATGATTCCGCCATACTTTACTTTTGTATTCACATGATTTCATTGCTTATATGATCTTGGATAATGTCTTAGAGACCAACAATGGTATCATGAGTCTTGATGAGCATGAAATATACTTAGGGTTTATATACCAAAATTTGGGTAAATTTGATTTGAGCATGTTTTAATCAAATTATTTTTTTGAGTATGCTTGTATGTTAATAACTTGGAGTTATACATGATCAATTTGAAGAAAATTGAATTGGATTAATTTTCCCCAAATATGGTATGATGGCTGAATGTAATATAACCCTAATGTCATGGTAATTTTATTTATTTTAATCCTTGGATGAGTTTAAAGACTTGGGATAAATTGATTAATGATTTAATTGGATTGAAATCGAAATCGGTTTAAAAAAAATCCCAAAATGCCGTGACCTTGAGAAGCATGAAATGAGATGATTTTTGTTTCAATAATGTTGGACATGTGTTGAACAAATTACAACATGATTAATTAATTAAAATGATTTTTGGAAATGTTAATTTAGATAATTAATTAATGCAATACACTTTAATTAATTAAATTATGAATTTAGAAATTTAGAAATTGATTAATTGGGCTTAATTTAGAATTGGGCTTTAAATGTTATATTTGGGCCTAATGGGCTTGGTTGGGCCAAGTTGGTTTAGGTCAATTGGATTGGATCCAAATTGGGCCTAAATCATTCCATTAAGTCCAAATATGACAAATGGGCCTTTTATGTTTAATTGGGCCTTATGGGCCGAAATTGGTTTCTTGGCAAATAAAGGTGATTCCTTAATTGGGCTTTGGTATTTGGGTTTGACCCATATTGACCAAAGTCCATGCCTTAAGAAATTAATTGAAAGCCTGTTGGACTTTAATTAAATGACATTGGATGTTAATTGGGCTTTGAGACCCATTTAGATTAGATTTTGAATATAAGTCGTAAATGGACATTAAAAAGTGTAGTTATTTAATTTGGAATTAAATATAGAATTAGTATTGAATACGAATTAAATTAGATTTAAATTGTAGTTCGATATAATTCAAGAATTCTTACTTTGAGTATTTATTCTTAAATGAGTTGGACTTGCGCAAATCAAATTGTTGTTTGAACATTGGATGATCATTTTATTCAAAGATTAATTAATTGGATTAGATTGATTGAATAACATGTTTTTTGTTAATACATGGATGTGTTGAATGAATAATGTATATCAGATGAATATTAGAAGGGAAAGGGCAATTTTGGAAATTGTTGTAAATTTAGAATTTATTAAATTGGACCTGCGTGTCCAGCCTTATCTCTCTCGATTCTTTGTAATTCTCTTCTCACCTAATTCCCCTCAATGTTAATGAGGTTTCTTTAATTGTATTATGTAATTGGGTAGAAGTAGGAATAGTGCTAGCCGGGGAGAGGAAATGGAGTGATTTGTTCTAGGAACAATCTGTGAGATATCCATCCGCATATCATTATTAATTTATTTACCGCGCCTTATTATGCTGTTAGAATGCATGCTTAAGGGTGTATGATGAGACCTAACAAAGATAATAAATTGGTTGCTAATTTACGCGAAAAACCCTCAATAAATGTTAAACGTTTTCCTTCTATTGAGTGATTCTTACTCAAGATCCAAGATTGGCACTGGTTTGTTGGCCAAATTCAAGACCTTTGTCCATCGCGGATGTGTTTGAATCATGAAGGCTTTGTTCCATATCGTATGTCTTGTCCAAGTTGTGATTTGTTGGCCAAATTCGAGATCACTTCTAGTCCATCGACATCAATCACGAAGCTTTCCAAAGTCAATGGGTTCCGCTTAACTGGAATCATTAAGCTTGTTGTGCCAAAGCCAAGACTTAGTTGATTCAGAGGAAAAAGGTTAGGAAAATATATTGGATATATTGGCATATATATTGTATATATGTTTCGAACTTGGAGGTCCACCTACCGGATCTAGGAATTGGATGAGATCCAATTGATCTTAGAGATCTACCTAGTTAAATATCATACAGCTTGTTGGCCAAAGTCAAGGTTGTGTGTTATTTAATGGGATCCTAGCCCACTAGGAAACTAGGTTTCCCGAGTACTCAACAGAGGGTTAGAGGCTCGCCGAAAAATAGTGGGAGGCTAGTATTGAATTTGCAATTTCGTTCAAAAACTTAGCTTTACGCGCTTTCAAATTATTTCGTCAATTAAATTTATTAGGTTGACTAATATTATTATTTTTCTTGTAACAGTTAGACTGTACCCATACATCATTAATCGAATAGTTGGACTATTGCGGTTAAGATGACATGAAAGTTAAGCATTAGGGATATTGTCATGGGTGACAATGTCTTTAATGGCACAAACTATCAAGACTGGGATATGAATCTCAGAATTGTTCTGCGATCCGAGAAGTTACTCTATACTATAAAGAGACCTCTTGGGCCTAAGCCCCGACCTGATCAGTTGCTTGAGCTAGAGTTTTGGAAGACTCATAGCGATGATAACGCGACTGCTCAATCGGTAATGCTTGCTGCTATGACTCTGTAATTTCGTCGTCAAAATAAGGGATTGGATCCCTATGAGATGATGGTGAAGTTGCATGATCTTCACCGATCTAATCTTAGATCGTAAAAATATGAGTTGCAGAAGAAGCTCTTCCGCGCTCGCATGTCAGAGGGTACGTCTGTTGAGCACCATGTGTCACAGATGATTGCTGACATTGAGCAGCTCGGACAGATGGGCATCGTCTTCGAGGTTGAGACTTCAATAGATTTGATCTTACAGTCTCTCCCCGACACTTAGAGTGGGTTCATCATGAACTACAATATGATGAATCAAGAACAAACTCTTGGAGAGTTGATGTCCACTCTGCGTGAAGCAGAGAAAGAGCTTCAAAATAGCAAGAAGTGCGAGGCGCACTTCTCTTCAACATCTCAGACTCTGAGGGCTTGGCCCAAGACGACTGGAGGTGTAAAGAAGAAGAAGAAGAAAGGCAAGGCCAAATCATCAAAACCTTCTGGGAAGGGTTGACCGGCGTAAACACACACGTATAACGCAAGCGTACGTATCGTTCAAGTAGTATAAAAATATCGATCCCACGAGGACTTAATTTCTACTGTTGTTATTAATTATTGATACTATTTATTTACAAATATCTAATTGAGGGAGAATAGAATGATTGCTTGATTGATTTGGTTGATTGTAGATTTGCTAAATAAATAAGTAAATAAAAAGACAAAAGAAAATACTAAGGAAAATAACAAAAGACACAAAGATCTAGGGTTGTGAATCCTTCTAATATCTTTTAAAAGATGAAGTAATTATTTTATGTTTATGTAATAAATCAGTTTACTAACCTGGAACACTAAATTATGCAAAAGCCTCTGTCGATGGTCAGACGCAAATACCCAGTTTAACCCAATTGAACCATATATCTATGTCAACCAAATTATCTGGATTCATTAAGTTTAAGTTCCAATTATGGCTACCCCCGCCCGACAGGTATATGTCTATCCTGTAAGGAAATCTATTAAAGGGTTATCTATCCTCAAGGAAGATCATGGGCTATTAAGTCTAAGGCTGAAACCTAAAATCCCTATGTCTAGTTCATTTTAGATTTACCACATCAATCTTATTGGTGATCAGACAGCAAGAAGCATTAAGCTTAAGACTTAATAAATAAACCTTTAAATTACCCAAACTATAAAATAACCCCTTATAAACCGGTGATATTAGAATTCATCACAACCCCAGATAACTAACACATAACTAGGGCTAATAAAAAATTAAAAGTAAAAGACATAAAGTAAAAATACTGAAAAGTAGAAGACATAAAGTAAAAGCTGAAAAGTAAAATAAAATAAAATGCTAAGGTAAAAGGAATTACTTTTACTATTTACTATTTTAGATATCTCCCATAAAATAATATATAAACTTGTGATTCTTTTTCCAACCAGCCATAAAAGCGGTAACCTGATTAAGTCAAATTAAGTCCAACCAGCCATAAAGGCGGAACCAAAATTAAATTACCAACCGACCAATCTGGCGGTATCCTTGATTAGTCAGGTTTAAACCAGATTAAAATGAATTACCAACCGACCAATCTGGCGGTATCCTTTTAAGTCAATATTTTAAATAGTGAATATATTATTTTTAAGGGAGATTAATCTAAATAGTAACAGTAAAAGAATTACCTTTCACCATAGCTGGGGAAGTTACCTCTTCATGGTGAATAGTAAAAACTGTAAAAAGTAAAAAAGTAAATTACTATATTAACAAAACGTAATTAAAATTATTTACAAAACTAAAAACTAAAAAAACTAAAAACTAAAAGAAACTAGAGAGATAAACTTTCTCTTTACATCAAAGAGATGAGAGAGAGTGGTGCAACTAAAACTGAAATTTGAAGCTCTATTTATAGGCCCTGGTAGGCTTTCAGCGCCGCGACGCCAAGGCCTTTGGCGTCGCTACGCCAGCTTCTGTCGAGTGGCACGCTCTGGTTCGTGGGTTTGCAGATTCTGGATAAGCTGATAATGTGACAAGTGGCGAGGTGGTTGGGCTTCAATTATTATGACACGTGGTGGCTTCTGATTGGTCGATGAGATTCTTATCCGCCACGTGTCAGATAAGGATTAGAGACTCAATGATTGATGCTGACGTGGCGGTGATGTGGCGACACGTGAGAAAGAGACTGTCAGCACCGTAGGATTGCGACACGTGGCACTTCCTGATTGGCTGATGATTATGTGGCGGTGAGGTGGCAGTTTGACTTGGTCAACCTGGTGATGTGGCTGATAATGTGGAGTGACACGTGGCACACGTGGCGATGGCGACTGTCGGCACCGTAGGATGCTGACACGTGGCACGGCGCATGTTAGCAGATAGGCTGTGATGGTGACACGTGGCACGACGTACGTTAGCAAAGTCAAACTTTTCTTAGATTCTGACACGTGGACCAGGCGCACGTTAGCACTGTTCGGCGCACGTTAGGCATCGTGACTCGGGAATTTACCAAAATGCCATTTTCGTCCAATTTTCACTGTTTTGGCCCAAATCACCTCCAGAATATCCTGAAACTTTATTTATCTACAAAATAACACAAAACACATCAAAATATTCACAAAACTCAAGAAACTATACAAAATATTAGGTTAAATGAGTGGGAAATAGTGATATATTTACCACTCATCAATGGTAAGGACAAATCCCAAGATGTATGTCTGCAGTGCGGCAAGCGGGGTCACTGGAAGCGTGACTGCCGCGAGTACAAGGCACACATTAAGGAAATCAAAGCGGGCAAGGCACCGACTTCATGTATGTTTGTTATAGAAATAAACATGTCTACTACTAGTTTTAAAAATTGGATTTTTGATTCTGGTTGTGGAACTCATATATATACTGATGTGCAGGATCTGCAGATTAGCAGGAGACTGGCCTCAGGAGAGATTGACCTCCGCGTTGGAAATGGGACACAGGTCGCCGTTTTGGCCGTTGGCACTTTTGTTTTGGAACTACCCTCGGGGAATGTACTTAAACTATCAGACTGTTATTATGTACCTAGTTTGACTAGGATTATTATTTCTGTATCTATGTTAACCCAATGTGGGTATACTTTTGTATTTAGAAACACTGAGTGTTTTATGTATAAAAATGATATGGAAATTTGCACTGCTGATGTAAATAATGGTCTTTATATTTTGAATATGAATCAATCTCAAACATATAATGTAACAAACAAAAGGCTTAAAGTAAGTAACAAAGATGAAACTTATATGTGGCATTGTCGTCTGGGACACATAAACAAGACACATATATCCACACTTTCGAAGAGTGGGTACTTGGACGGATTTGATCCAAATTCATATGACGTCTGTGAATCTTGTTTATTAGGCAAGATGCCTAAATCACCTTTTAGTGGAAAATGTGCACGTGCCACTGAACTGTTAGCCCTCGTTCATAGTGACGTATGTGGGCCCATGTCTAGCCAGGCTAGAGGTGGATATGAATAATTCGTAACATTTACGGATGATGCATCACATTATAGTTATGTGTATCTTATGAGACACAAGTCGGAAACTTTTGAGAAATTCAAAGAGTTTCGACACGAAGTAGAAAAATAGATCGGCAAAAGTATTAAGACATTACGGTCGGACCGTGGTGGTGAATACTTGAGCAATGAGTTTCTTGATTACTTGAAATAATATGGTATTATTTCACAGTGGACTCCTCCCGGAACACCGTAATTAAACGGTGTGTCCGAACGGAGAAACCAAACTTTGTTAGACATGGTAAGGTCTATGATGAGTCGCACAGAGCTACATATTTCCTTCTGGGGATATGCATTGAACAATGCAATTCTTATTTTGATTAAGGTTCTGTCAAAGTCTGTTCAACAGACTCCATATGAAATATGGACAGGAAAGAAATCGGGTTTCTCATTCCTGAAGATTTGAGGTTGCTGGGCATAGGTCAAATGTTTGGAAGGTACCAAACTTGAACCCAAATCGGATAAATTCCTATTTGTAGGATATCCTAGGGAAACCAAAGGATATTACTTCTATCACCCACAAGAGAACAAAGTATTTGTTGCTCTACATGCGGTTTTCCTTGAGAAGGAATCCCTAAATGCAGTGATAAGTGGGAGGAAAGTAGAACTCGATGAAAATTGGAGTGATACTGTTCCTGGCACAGAATCCTTAACGGAACATGAACAGTCCATCAGGGATGAGACTGTACCACCATCTTCGAATACACAAGGACCACGTAGGTCAGTGGGAGTCAGAAAACAACCTGAGAGGTATGGGTTTCTGATCTCACTTCATGTGGATATTAATCTTATTGAGGAAGACGAGCCGGCTACGTATGAGGAAGCGATACAAGGTATCGACTCTGGTTTATGGCAAGATGCCATGAATTCCGAATTGGATTCCATGTACACCAACAAAGTTTGGACACTGGTTGATGCACCAGAAGGCGTAAAGCCTATTGGTTGGAAATGGGTCTTCAAGAGGAAGACTGACATGGATGGAAACGTACAAACGTACAAAGCTAGGCTTGTAGCGAAAGGGTATCATCAACGACATGGTGTCAATTACGACGAAAATTTTTCACCCGTTGCCATGATTAAATCCATTTGGATAATGCTTGCTATTGCTGCATATTTCGATTACGAGATATGACAGATAGACGTCAAAACCGCTTTCCTTAACGGAAACCTTTTGGAGGATGTTTCTATGCTACAGCCTGACGATTTTGTCGTACCAAGACTTGAAAAATAAGGTTTGTAAGTTAAATCGATCCATTTATGGATTGAAGCAAACATTGCGTTCTTGGAACCAACGTTTTGATGAGATCATAAAAGAATATGATTTCGTTCAAAACAAGGATGATCCTTGTGTATATAAGAAGGTTAGTGGGAGTGCACTGATATTCATTGTCCTTTACGTTGATGATGTATTGCTTATTGGCAATGACATTCCCATGTTAACATCGGTAATAGCTTGGCTTTCATTAAAATTCTCCATGAAGGATCTGGGAGAAGCAGCCTTTATTCTGGGAATAAAGATCTACCGGGATAGATCTAGAAAGCTTTTTGGACTCTCCTAGAGCACGTACATTGAAAAAATGTTGAAGAGATTCAACATGGATCAGTCCAATAGGGGACTGTTGCTAGTGTCACATGGCGTCACTCTATCTAAGGACATGTGTCCTAAAACTCAAGATGAGAGAGACAACATGAGCCGGATACCGTTCGCCTCGGCAGTCGGATCGATCATGTATGATGTGATATGTATGCGACCTGATGTATTGTATGTTTTGAGCATGTGTAGTCGCTATTAGGCCGATCCAGGTGATGGTCACTGGATGGCGGTTAAGAATATCCTAAAGTATCTTAGATGAACTAAGGATGCTTTCTTAACCTATGGAGATGGAGAACTTGAGGTAACTGGGTTTACCGATGCAAGTTTCCGAACCGATAAAGACAAATGCAAGTCGTAATCCAGGTACATATTTTATTTGAATAATGGAGCAGTAAGCTGGAAATCTTCCAAGCAAGAGACTGTTGCCTATTCATCAACAGAAGCGGAGTACATTGCTACAGCTGAAGCAGCAAAAGTGGCAGTTTGGATCTGTAAATTCCTAATTGGATTAGGAGTAGTTCCGTTAGCTGCTGAGCCCGTTCAATTGTATTATGACAATAACAGGGCTATAACGCATGCTAAGGAACCGCGGTCTCATCAACGATCTAAGCATGTTCTTCGACGTTTCCATCTGATTCGTGAGATCATACATCGTGGCGATGTGAAGATCGAGAAGGTCACATCAGAGGACAACATTACAGATCTACTGACGAAAGCTATTCCTCAGCAAAATTTTGAGCGACATGTACATAGTTCATGTATTAGATGCTTGAGTGACTGACTATAGGCCAAGTGGGAGATTGTTAGATAATTATGACCCATAGCGTCACTATTTGTAAAAGACATTGTGGTTTTTGTACAAATTAACTATGTGGCAATGAAATTGCATTTTATCATTTTGTAATTTGATTACTTAAATATATAAATGATAAAAGTCCTTATGATTAGTTCCGGATTATAGATATGAGACAGTATCAATCCATAAAGGTTTAATCATTAAATATCCCTAGTCGTAGTATTATCGAGACTGGACATCGATAATGCGGAATAGACTAGTATAACACTTGTGCGTGTTATGGAAGCGTAACGGCATAGTTCTCATATATTTAAGTATTGGATACTTATGCAAGTGTGATAAGAGGTTGTGTTTACCAATGGTACGGAAACAGCTTTGCTCTGGATAGACCCCGCAAAATCCCGTTGGTAGTATGACTATGTGACTATGGGAATCCGCATCAGGGTAGGTGTATTTGGTCTTTGTTGGAGTTTTCTAAGCTTCCCATGATCATTAAACAAGTATGAAACAAGTGCGAATACAACGAGGAAGTTGTGAAATACTCACATCGATCGGTTGAGCGACGCTACGACGAACAAAAAATCATTTTCTGCCTCTGTAATGGTCACGGCAGAGACTGTTTTTCAGCTCACTGTTTTCGGCTTTGGTGCTCCTTGAATAAGCTCCAAGCTTCGTCAAATGATTCCAAGCTCATGGGTGGACTTCCCTATCACATTCGCATGTCTCTCGAAGTGCTAGCTCTCGATGATTTTACAGCAAAATCATCACACTTCACTTCCCTTTTTCCTCTTGGCTCTCGATAAACCAGTGAAGAAACAGCCCTCCATGGGCGAGAGAGAGTGAGATGAGAGAATGAGAGAGTTGTTGTTTAAAAAATGATTTCCAAAATCAAATAAAAAAAATATACAAAAATTTGTGTAATAGCTTTCCAAAAGTCAACACAAATTTGGCTCCAAAATAGCATTAAATGCTATCAACCACTCACATCATAATTTTCATCAATCAATCAATCAATGTGACAAGTGGTCACATCACTCAAAGTGACTAATGATTTGACGCTTGATGCGACTAGCGATTTGACGCTTGATTTGACTTGCGTGCCGCACTCGAATTCGAAATGCGAATGCGCTCGCAAACAATCCCGGGCTCGGGTTCACTAATTCCAAATTAATGAATTTTCCGTTGCGACGTAATTAAATGATTACGCCTAGTGAAATCACTATTCATGTCTCTAGCGAATTAATTCTAAATTAACTCGTTCGCCCGAATTAAAATCTAATTTTAATTCCCCGTCGAAATCCAATTTCGTATAATATATCAAATATACAATTTTATCGATTAATTCTAAATTAATCGTTCTCTCTCTTTAAATGATATTTTATCCCTGATAAAGTATCTCCGCAATTAATCCTAGATTAATTTTCTCTCTCGTCTAATTAATCCCAGATTAATAAAAGTGTGAGTCATACGTCATCGATGAATCTTTGGTAAGCGACCCATGAGATCCCCAGATATGTTGGCAGTAAATTCGGTCGTCGGACTATCCAAACACGTACGTACCAAGTACGACGTTTTACCGATTTACAAGACAAGGTTGGCTTCTAGCAAAGCGCCATGCCAACCCAATTCTCCAGAAATATCCTTACAGGAATATAAGGATCTATATCAGGCGTAGTATACGTAGTATTGTGTATGTCGATCCAGTATCGGATGATCACGTGCTATGCCTGGGGCTGGAATTGTGTCTGCCCCGTACGAAGCACATGTCGGATGTCTGGTGACTAGTCTCTATAATCGATAAACCTGACCTTGTCATTTTATCCCGATGACTGTAGCACTTAAGAGTACTAGTACCGTATCCTACGTGACCATCATCTCCATATGACTGGAGTGACACTTCCGTCTTGACATCACACCAACACAATACGATTATCGATATACCCAGAAGTGGCGTACACAAAAATCGGTTAAAGCCCTGGACGACCAAAACCAAAGTATATTGATTGTCGTAAGTATTAGCGGTGCAAGTCTCTAGTTAAGACCAAATAAACCTACCCTGATTTCAGACTTCCATAGACAAATAGTCATAATACCAATGGAATTCCGAGAGGGTCTATCCAGAGCGAAGCTGTTTCTCGTACCATCGATAAAACACAACCTCCTATTACACTTGCATGAGTATCCTATACCCAAATATATGAGAACTATACTGTTATGCCCTCACAACGCGCACAAGTGTAATACTAGTCTTTTACACATTTATCGATGTCCAATCTCGACAATGCTCTGACTAGGGATATTTAATGATTAATCCTTCGTGGATTGATACTGTCTCATATCATTCTCAATCCAGGAACTAATCATATGGACCTCCTATCATTTATACATCTTGGTGATCTAATCACAAATGATAAGAGAGCAATCTCCTTTGTCACATAGTTAATTTGTACAACAACACCATGATCTGTACAAATAGTGACGCTATGGGTCATAATTGTCCAACAATCTCCCACTTGGCCTATAGCCAGTCACTCGAGTGTCTTACACCCGAACTATGTACGTTTGGCTCAATTTGCTGAGAAAATGCTTTCGTCAGCGGATTTGCATGATTATCATCTGATGCGATTTATACGTTCATTACATCGCCACGATGTATGATCCGAACGAATCAGATGAATATCGAAGTATGTATCTAGATCATTGATGAGACCGTTAATTCTTTAGCTTGTGCTGTAGCCTAGCTCAGCTGCTAACATAACTATATCTAATCTAATTAGATTTATTATCGATCCAATAGGCTTCTATTTCTGCCTCAGCTGCAGCAATAACCCTCATTTGTTGTTTATTCAGTAACAGTATCTTGCTTGGAAGATTTCCAGCTCACTGTTCCGTTATTCAAATTGTATAGTACTATTTGCGATTTGTAGTCATATTATCGGTTAGGAAACTTGTAGTAGTGATCCCAGTCACTCAAGTTCTCCTTCTCCATAGTTTAACACAACATCCTTAGATCTCTAAGATACTAATGGATGTTCTTAACTTCAATCCAGTGACTATCACTTGGATTGGCCTGATTGTGACTGCATATGCTCAAAGCGTATGAGACACCAGGTCACGTAAATTTTTCAGTGTACGAGTTCTCGGAGAATGTTTATGAAAGCCAAGCTTTCACCGATTGTTTTTATTATGGGAATATCATTTCCAAGAAATGACATATTATCATTATTTATAGGGCAATCACTGTCAGTGCGCTCCCACTAACCTTCTTATATACACAAGAATCATTTCGTTTTGAATTAAATCATAAACTATTATGATTCATCAAAGTGATAATTCCAAGAACTCAATACTTCAATCCAAACATGGATCGAATAACCTGCAAACCTTGTTTGCTAGTTTTTGGTATGACAAAACCGTCAGGATGTTGTAAACATCCTCCAAAAGGTTTCCTTTTCAGGAAAGCGATTTTCCCGTTCAGCTGTCATATTTCATAAATGAAACATGCAGCGTCAGCAAGCATTATCCAAATGGATTTTCTGTGGCAACAGGTAAAAGGTTAAATCATAATCGACACAATCTTGATAACGATACCTTTCCGCTAAAAGCCTAGTTTTATACGTTGGTATGTTGCCTTTCCACGTATGTCTTCCTTGAAGACTTATATAGTACCAATAGGCACAATGCCTTGCGGTACAACAACTAGTGTCTAAACATAGTTGGTATACATGGAATCCATTTCAGACTCATGGCACTTTGCCATGATTAAGGAGTTGATACCTTGTATCACTTCCTCATACGTAGTCAGTTGTTGTTCCTCAATAAGATTGACATATTTATGAGGTGAGATCAGAAACCCATACCCCAGGTTGTTTTCTGACTCTCTCCGACCTACGCGGTTCTTGTGTATTCGAAGATTACTGGTACAGTTTCATCCTTGATGAACTGTTTGTGTTCCATGAAGGACTTGGTGCCTGGAATAGTATTACTCCGATTTTCATCGAGTTTTTTTATCCTCCCACTTACCACTGCATATAGGTATTCCTCTTAGGAAAACCGCATGGTGTGCAACAATGAAATTGTTCTCTTGTGAGTTGTATAAGTACTATACTTTGGTATCCGTAGGATTACCTACAATTGGCACTTATCCAATTTGGGTTCTAGTTTGGTATCATCCAAACATATGCCCAGCATTCCCAAATATTCAGGAATGAGAAAACCCAGTTTCTTTCCTGTTCATATCTAATATGAAATCTGTCAAACAGATTTTTATGGAACCTTATTCAAAATAAGTTTTACACTGTTAATGTGTATCCATTGAAGGAAATGGTAGCTCAGAGCGACTTATGATTAACCTTATCATGTCAAACAAAATTCAGTTTCTCTGTTCGGACACACCGTCAAATTGACGTGTTCAGGGAGGAGTCCTCATTGAAAGAATATTATACTCTTTCAAGTATATTAGAAACTTATTGCTTAAGTATTTTCCATTACGGTCTTACCATGACGGTTTAATACTTTAGCCGATCTGTTTGTCTATTTCGTGTCAAAACTGTAAAAGTTTCCGATTTGTGTTCTTCAAAAGAAACACATAACCAAAACGCGATGCAACAGCCGTAAAGGTCACAAAATATTCATATCCACCTCTAGCCTAGCTAGACATGGGCCCACTTGCTTCACTATGAACTAGGGCTGACAGATCAGTGGCATTTTCACTTTTACCAAGTAAATAGTGTTTTAGGCACTTTGCCCAATAAACTAGATTCGTAGACTTAATTTGAATAGGATCAAATATGTCCTAGTACCCACTCTTTAAAAGTGTGGATATACGAGTCTTGTTTAATTGTGTCCCAGACAACAATGTCATTTTTAAGTTTCTTCTGATCAAATCAGTTTGAGCTATTTGTTTGTCATGTATACTTTTGAGATTTATTTATATTCAAAATATAAACGCTGTTATTCACATCTAATGTGTTTTATCTCAATATCATCTTTATATAATAAAACACATTAGTGTTCTTGAATATAAAGGTTCACCCGCAGCGGGTTAAACACTGATATAGAGATAATGGTTATAGTCAAACTAGTTAAATTATAACAGTTTCCAAATTTAGATACACACCCGAAGGTAGTCCCTAAATTTAGGTATCTACGGTTAAAACAGCGACTTTCGTCCCATTTTCAATTCGCAGATCAAATCTCAATCTGAAGTTAGTATCATGCTAATAGCAGATTCTGAACATCAGTATATTTTTATGTATCACACTAAGTATTTAAAATCTAATTTTAATACTAGTAGTGAACATAATATTGACAAACATATTTGAAGTCAGAGCCCTGCTCGTCTTCAATTCCTTCATGTCTTCTTTGTCCAAACGATGGTCATGCTTCCGCGATCCCGTTTGCCACAATCGGGCAGACATTTTGGGATATGTCCTTTATCTTCCCAGAAGATTATAATAATTTTGCCTTTGCCCTTTTCAACATTTTAGAAGCCTTTGGCCAAGCCTCGGGTTTCTAGAATACCGAAGTAAGGTACGACTAGCGCTACTTGTCTTTATTGCAAATTTTGACTTTGTCTCCTTGAGAATAGTCATTAACTCTCCAAGAGTTATTATTGCAATTTTAGTACTTCTAAAATCTAAGTATAGATTTATGAAGATCCTTCAATTTCAATATCATACTTTAAGGATCTAATCCTTAGTTCTGATTAAGAAATTAAGGAGTCTACTACGACAAGCTTAATGGATTAAACACTAAAGTTATCATCACATTAATCTTCCAAAGATTATGCTCTACTATTTGCTTAACTCCGGGCTTAGGCCTAATATGTTATTTTATCAAATAAACTAACTTATTAGTTTGCAGGACCATCCTGAAATTATTCCCAATTTGAAAATTAAACCATTTAAATACATTTTCCCTAGGATTATGTTTTAAATGTCAATCTTTCAATTTTATCTTAATTCTAATAGTCCAACTATTTTAATCAACGATTTAGGTACTATTTATTATAATGATTATTATAGTCCAACTATTTTAATCAACTATAATTAATTGAATCAAATATATTGATTATTATAATCCAATTATATAATCAAATATAATTGAATAGTTTGAATACAGTCCAACTGTTAATTAAAACAACGAATTAAATATTAGTCCAACTAACATTTAATTTATTTAACGACGAATGATATTTGTTTGAGCGTGTATGGCAAGTAATTAAACGAATATTGCAAATTCAATTCTTGCCTCCCACTATTTTTCAGCGAGCCTCTAACCCTCTGTTAAATACTCAGGAAACCGTGTTTCCTAGCGGGCTAGGATCCCTTTAAATATCATATAATCTTGACTTTGGCCAACAAATTGTATGATAATTAACTAGGTAGATCTCTAAGATCAATTGGATCCAATCCAATTCCTAGATCCAGTAGGGGGACATCCAAGTCCGAAACATATATCTTATATATGCCAATACATCCAATGTATTGCCTAACCTTTTTCCTCTGAATCAACTAAGCCTTGGCTTTGGCACAACAAACTTAGTGATCCCAGTCAAGCGTGACCCATTGACCATGGAAAGCTTCGTAATCAATGTCGATGGACAAGAAGTGGTCTTGACTTTGGCCAACAAACCACAACTTGGACAAGACACCAATATGGAACAAAGCCTTCATGATTCAAACACATCCTCGACAGACAAAGGCCTTGACTTTGGCCAACAAACCAATGCCGTCTTAGATCTTTAGTAAGAATCACTCAATGGAAGGAAAAATGCTTAATATTTTGTGAGGGTTTTTCGCGTGCAAATTGGCAACCAATTTATTATCTTTGTTAAGGTCTCATCATCATACACCCTTAAACATGCATTCTAAACACATAATAAAGCACGTATAAATAAAATAATAATGATATGCGGATGGGTACTTCACACATTGATCCTAGATCAAATCTCTCCATTTCTCTCTCCCGCTAGCACATGTATTGCTTCTACCCATTACACTACACTTCTAAAGAAACCTCATTTACATTGAGGGGAATATGTGAGAACAGAATACAAAGAATAATGAGGTAATAAGGCTGGACACGCAGGTCTAATTAAATAAATTCCAAATTTATTACAACAATTTCTAAAATTGCCCCACCCATCTAATATCCATCTGATATACAACAAACATGTTCTTCGACGTTTCCATCTGATTCGTGAGATCATACATCGTGGCGATGTGAAGATCGAGAAGGTCACATAAGAGGAAAACATTGCAGATCCACTGACGAAAGCTATTCCTCAGCAAAATTTTGAGCGACATGTACATAGTTCAGGTATTAGATGCTTGAGTGACTGGCTATAGGCCAAGTGGGAGATTGTTAGACAATTATGACCCATAGCATCACTATTTGTAAAAGATATTGTGGTTTTTGTACAAATTAACTATGTGGCAATGAAATTACATTTTATCATTTTGTAATTTGATTACTTAAATATATAAATGATAAAAGTCCTTATGATTAGTTCCGGATTATAAGATATGAGACAGTATCAATCCATAAAGGTTTAATCATTAAATATCCCTAGTCGTAGTATTATCGAGACTGGACATCGATAATGCGGAATAAACTAGTATTGCACTTGTGCGTGTTATGGAAGCGTAACGACATAGTTCTCATATATTTAAGTATTGGATACTTATGCAAGTGTGATAGGAGGTTGTGTTTACCGATGGTACGGAAACAGCTTCACTCTGGATAGACCCCGCATAATCCATTGGTAGTATGACTATGTGTCTATGGGAATCCGCATCAGGGTAGGTGTATTTGGTATTTGTTGGAGTTTTCTAAGCTTCCCATGATCATTAAACAAGCATGAAACAAGTGTGAATACAACGAGGAAGTTGCGGAATACTCACATCGATCGGTTGAGCGACGCTACGACGAACAAAAAATTGTTTTCTGCCTATGTCATGGTCACGGCAGTGACTATTTTTCAGCTCACTGTTTTCAGCTTTGGTGCTCCTTGAAAAAGCTCCAAGCTTCTTAAAATGATTCCAAGCTCATGGGTGGACTTCCCTATCACCTTCGCATGTCTCTCGGAGTGCTATCTCTCGATGATTTTGCCAAAATCATCACATTTCGCTTCCTTTTTTCCTCTTGGCTCTCGGCAAACCAGTGAAGAAACAGCCATCCATGGGCGAGAGAGAGAGAGATGAGAGAATGAGAGAGTTGTTGTTTAAAAAATGATTTCCAAAATCTAATAAAAAACATATACCAAAATTTGTGTAATAGCTTTCCAAAAGTCAACACAAATTTGGCTCCAAAATAGCATTAAATGCTATCAACCACTCACATCATTATTTTCATCAATCAATCAATCAATGTGACAAGTTGTCACATCACTCAAAGTGACTAATGATTTGACGCTTGATGCGACTAGCGATTTGACGCTTGATTTGACTTGTGTGCCGCACTCGAATTCGAAATGCGAATGCGCTCGCAAACAATTCTGGGATCGGGTTCGCTAATTCCAAATTAATAAATTTTCCGTTGCGACGTAATTAAATGATTACGCCTTGCGAAATCACTATTCACATCACTAACAAATTAATTCTAAATTAACTTATTCGCCCGAATTAAAATCTAATTTTAATTCCGCGTCGAAATCCAATTTCGTATAATATATCAAATATATAATTTTATCGATTAATTCTAAATTAATCGTTCTCTCTCTTTAAATGATATTTTATCCCAGATAAAATATCTCCGCAATTAATCCCAGATTAATAAAAGTGCGAGTCATACGTCATAGGTGAATCTTCGGGAAGCGACCCATGAGAACCCCGAATATGTTGGCAGTAAATTCGGTCATCGGACTATCCGAACACGTACGTACCAAGTACGACGTTTTACCGATTTACAAGACAATGTTGGCTTCTAGCAAAGCGCCATGCCTACCCAATTCTCCAAAAATATCCTTATAGGAATATAAGGATTTATATCAGGCGTAGTATACGTAGTATTGTGTATGTCGATCCAGTATTGGATGATCACGTGCTTGGCCTGGGGCTTGAATTGTGTCTGCCCCGTACGAAGCACATGTCGGATGTCTGGTGACTAGTTTCTATAATCGGATAAACCTGACCTTGTCATTTTATCCCGATGACTGCAGTACTTAAGAGTACTAGTACCGTATCCTACGTGACCATCATCTCCATATGACTGGAGTGACACTTCCGTCTTGACATCACACCCAACACACTACGATTCTCGATATACCCAGAAGTGGCGTACACAGAAACCGGTTAAAGCCCTGGACGACCAAAACCAAAGTATATTGATTGTCGTAAGTATTAGCGATGCAAGTCTCAGGTCAAGACCAAACACACCTACCATGATTTCAGACTTCCATAGACAAATAGTCATACTACCAATGGAATTCCGATGGGGTCTATCCAGAGCGAAGCTGTTTCCCGTACCATCGGTAAATCACAACCTCCTATTTCACTTCCATGAGTATCCTATACCCAAATATATGAGAATTATACCATTATTCCCTCACAACGCGCACAAGTGTAGTACTAGTCTTTTACGTATTTATCGATGTCCAATCTCGACAATACTCTGACTAGGGATATTTAATGATTAATCCTTCATGGACTGATACTGTCTCATATCATTCTCAATCCAGGAACTAATCATAGGGACCTCATATCATTTATACATCTTGGTGATCTAATCACAAATGATAAGAGAGCAATCTTCTTTGTCACATAGTTAATTTGTACAACAACACCATGATCTGTACAAATAGTGATGCTATGGGTCATAATTATCCAACTGTCTTAACCTGAGACTTGCATCGCTAGTACTTGTGACAATCAATACGCTTTGGTTTTGGTCGTCCCGGACTTTAACAGGTTCTGTGTATGCCTCTTCTGGGTTTATTGAGAATCGTAGTGTATTGGTTGTGATGTCAAGATGGAAGTATCACTTCAGTCATATGAAGATGATGATCACGCAGGGATACAAAACTGGTACTCTAATGGGTTGCAACCATCGGGATAATATGACATGGTCATGACTATCCGATTAAAGAGACTAGTGGCTTGTAATCCGATATATGCTTCGTACGGGGCAGACACTATTCCAGCCCTAGGCCTTGCATGTGACATCCGATACTAGATCGCAATACGCAATACTACGTATACTATGCCTGACATAGATTATATATTCCTTTAAGAATATTTCTGAAGAATTGGGTAGGCACGGTGCTTTGCTAGAAGCCAACCTTGTCTTGTAAATCGGTAAAAATGTAGTACGAGGTACGTACGTGTTCAGATAGTCCGACGACCGGATTTACTGAAAAACATATCCAGGGATCTCTTGGGTCGTTTCCCGAAGATTCACCGATGACGTATGATTTGAGCATAATTAATCTGGGATTAATTACAGAGAGATTTTATCTAGGATAAAATACTAGTTGAAGAGAGAGAACGATTAATTTAGAATTAATCGATAAAATAATATATTCGATATATTAAACGAAATTAGATTTCGACGCGGAATTAAAATTGGATTTTAATTCGGGCTAACGAATTAATTTAGAATTAATTTTCGAGCGACGTGAATAGTAATTTTGCTAGGCATAATTATTTAATTTAATTTGATTTAATTACGTCACAACGGAAAGTTCGTTAATTCAGAATTAACGAACCCGAGCCCAAAATGTGTTTGCGGGCCCACTCGCGTTTTGAATTAAATTGTGGCTCACAAGTCACATAGCAAGTCACATCGCTAGTCACTTTAGTGATGGAAGTCAAGTCATTTTTTGTGATTAACAACCAATCACTATTCATGATGGAGGTTGTTGTAGGCATTGAATGCCATTTTCCCTCCTTTTTTGCTTTATGCTTTTGGATAAACATATACCAAAAGTTGTGAAGGATTTTTGGATTATGTTTTTAGAAAACAAAAACAAAACAAATAGAAAACTCTCTCTCTCTCCCTTTGAGCTCCATTGTCGTGAACTTCATCAAGAACAAAGGAAATTTGTTACAAATTTTCTAAGTGCAAGCACACCAAAGGAATCATATCAAGGTGTTAGGGAAACTAATCCCTTGAGCTTGGGATCATAGATCAAAGCTTGGAGCTTGGATTCAACATTCAAATAAGACCTTGGCCGAATCTTGGAGGACTTCTCAAACAAGGAATTTTTGTGTTCAACGCATCCAACATCCGCTTAAGAAAGCTAAATACAAGAAATTCTTGGAGAAATTAGCCTAGAGTTTAGAAGTGTTTAGAGATGCTTTGGAAGACATCTACAATATTTCAACAATGAGGAATCAAGATTGGATCTTGGAGTGAAGCTTGCTTGCAATGGAATCAATATTGGATCTTGGAGTCTGGCTTGTTAATCCTTGGAAGTTCTTCAACCATTTCAACAAAGGAGAAGTAGATTGGATCTTTCATCAAGCTTACTAGGTAAGTTTGAACTTCTTAATCTATATTCTTCATTAGTGAGTTTTTTATTAGAGAGACACATAGTGATGAATTATGTTGGGTTTTCTAGGTAAAACCAAGATCAATTTAAGCATTTAAACATGTGAATACATCAAAGTAAAGTTCTGGAATACTCACTTTGATCGGCTTTTGTGATGTGAGGTACAACAAAAATTTTTCGCTCCACCATTGAAGCTCACGGCAATGGTCTTCTTTGTTCTCCATTTGTGTTCTTCAAGCTCCAAGCTTAATTTGAGATTCCATGCTCATAGATGGGTTTCCCTATCACCTTTGTATGACTCCTAATGTGTGCTAGCACCTTGGAAATTTTGCCACAAAATTTCCTAAAGCTTGTTCTTGCTCACGGCAATGGAGAAAATAAAAGAGAGAAGAAGATGGCCCTTGGCCGAATTTTGAGAGAGAGAAGAGTGAAGTGATGAGTTGATTTTTGTGTATTTAGATTTCTAAAATCTAATACCAAAAATTCAAATCCAAAAATTACAAGGCATTTAAGCCTTCCAACCACTCTCATCAATCACAAGTGACTAACATCACATCACTCAAAGTGACAAGACATCCATCACTTGAATGACTAATGATGTGACGCGTGATGTGACTTGTGGGCCGCACTTGAATTCGAAAAGCGAGTGGGCCCGCAAACACTCCCGGCCTCGGGTTCGCTAATTCTGAATTAAAGAATTTTCCATTGCGATGTAATTAAATCAAATCTAATTAAAAAATTATGCCTGGTAAAATTACTATTCACATCGCTAGCGAATTAATTCTAAATTAACTCGTTCGCCCGAATTAAAATCTAATTTTAATTCCACGTCGAAATCAAATTTCGTATAGTATAACGAATATATTATTTTATCGATTAATTCCAAATTAATCGTTCTCTCTCTTTAAATAATATTTTATCGCAGATAAAATATCTCCGTAAATAATCCCAGATTAATTTTCTCTCTCTATTAATTAATCCCAGATTAATAATGTACGAGTCATATATACGTACATAGTACTACGTTTTTACCGATTTACAAGACATGGTTGGCTTCTAGCAAAGCACCGTGCCTACCCAATTCTCCAGAAATATTCTTAAAGGAATATGTAATCTGTATCAGGCGTAGTATACGTAGTATTGCGTATAGCGATCCAGTATCAGATGTCACGTGCTTGGCCTGTGGCTGGAATTGTGTCTGCCCCGTATGAAGCACATGTCGGATCTCTGGTAACTAGTCTATATAATCGGATAATCATGACCTAGTCATATTATCCCGATGACTGCAGTACTAAAGAGTACTAGTTTCGTAACCTACGTGACCATCATCTCCACTATGACTGGAGTGATACTTCCATATTGACATCACACCCAATACACTATGATTCTCAATATACCCAGAAGAGGCGTACACAGAACCTGTTAAAGCCCTGGACGACAAAAACCAATGTATATTGATTGTCACAAGTATTAGCGGTGCAAGTCTCATGTTAAGACCGAATACACCTACCTTGATTCGGACTCCCATAGACACACAGTCATACTACCAATGGGATTCTGAGGGGTCTATCGAGAGCGAAGCTGTTTCCTTACCATCGGTAAACACAACCTCCTATTACACTTGCATGAGTATCCAATACCCAAATATATGAGAACTATGCCGTTATGCTCCCATAACATGCACAAGTGCAATACTAGTCTATTCCGCATTATCGTTGTCTAATCTCGATAATACTCCGACTAGGGATGTTTTAATGATTAAACCTTTATAAATTGATACTGTCTCATATCTTATCAAACTGGAACTAATCATGTGGACTTTTATCATTTATATATCCCGGTAATCTAATTACAAATGATAGAATAGCAATTTCCTTTGTCACATAGTTAATTTGTACAACAACACAATGTTCTGTACAAATAGTGATGCTATGGGTCATAATTGTTCAACAATCTCCCACTTGGCCTATAGCCAATCACTCAAGTGTCTTACACTTGAACTATGTACGGTTCGCAAAAACTTCTGCTGAGAAAATGCTTTCATCAGCGGATTTGCAAAGTTATCATCTGATGCGATTTATTCGATCATCGCATCGCCACATTGTATGATCCGAACGAATCAGATGAACAATTGAAGTATATACTCGGATCGTTGATGAGACCATTAATTCTTTAGCCTGTGTTGTAGTCTAGCTCAGCTGCTAACAGAACTACTCCTAATCTAATTAGGACTATTACGATCCAGTGACTATCATTTGGATTGGCCTGATTGTGACTCCATATGCTCAAAGCATATGAGACACCAGGTCACATACATTTATTTCAATGTACGAGTTTTCGGAGAGTGCCAACAACTTTTAGATCTATCCCAGTAGATCTTTATTCCTAGAACGTAATGTTTATTCGGTAACAGTATCTTGCTTGAAAAATTTCCAGCTCACTGTTCCGTTATTCAAACTATATAGTACCTTTATTACGACTTTTAGTTATTTTTATCGGTTAGGAAACTTGCAATAGTGAACCCAGTCACTTCAAGTTCTCATTCTCCATAGCTTAAGAAAGCATCCTTAGTTCATCTAAGATACGTAAGGATTTTCTTAACATCAATCCAGTGACTATCATTTGGATTGGCCTGATTGTGACTCCATATGCTCAAAGCATATGAGACACCAGGTCACATACATTTATTTCAATGTACGAGTTTTCAGAGAGTGCCAACAACTTTTAGATCTATCCCAGTAAATCTTTATTCCTAGAATAAAGGTTGTCTCTCTCAAGTATTCTACGGAGAATTTTTATGAAAGCCAAGCTTTCACCGATTGTATTATAGGAATATCATTTCCATGAAATGATATATCGTCATTATTTAGGACAATCACTATCAGTGCGCTCCCACTAACCTCCTTATATACACAAGAATCATATTCATTTTTGAATTAAATCATATACCATTATGATTACATCAAAACGATATAGTTCCAAGAACATAATGCTTACTTCAATCCATAAATGGATCGAATAACCTGCAAACCTTGTTTGCTTGTTTTGGTACGACAAAACCGTCAGGATGTTTTAAACATCCTCCAAAAGGTTTTCGTTTAAGGAAAGCTATTTTGACGTTTAGCTGCCATATTTCATAAATGAAACATGCAGCATTAGCAAGCTTTATCCAAATGGATTTAGCCATGGCAATGAGTAAAAGGTTTCATCGTAATAGACACAATGTTGATAACGATACCTTTTCGCTGCAAGCCTAGCTTAGTACGTTGTTATGTTTTCTTCCATGTATGTCTTCCTTGAAGACATATACAGTACCAATAGGCACAATGCCTTCCGGTACAACAACTAGTATCCAAACTTGGTTGGTATACATAGAATCCATTTTTGACATCATGGCACTTTTCCATAATAAGGAGTCGATACCTTGCATCACTTTCTTATACGTAGTCAATTCGTATTCCTCAATAAGATTAACATATACATGAGGTGAGATCAGAAACCCATACCTCCCATGTTGTTTTCTGACTCTCTTCGACTTACGTGGTTCTTGTGTATTCGAAGATTCTGGTAAAGTTTCATCCCTGATGAACTATTTGTGTTCCATTAAAGACTCGGTGCCTGGAATAGTATTACTCCGATTTTCATCGAGTTTTACTTTCCTCCCACTTACCACTGCATATTGGTATTCCTCTTAGGAAAACCGCATGGAGAGCAATAATTAAATTATTCTATTGTGAGTTGTATAAGTACTATACTTTGGTTTCCCTAGGATAACCTACAACTTAGGCACTTATCTGATTTGGGGTTCTTGTTTGGTATCATCCAAACATATGTCCAACATTCCCAAATCACCAGGAATGAGAAAACCCTGTTTCTTTCCTGTTCATATCTAATATGAAGTCTGTCTAACAGATTTTCATGGAACCTTATTCAAAATAAGTATTGCACTGTTTAATGCGTATCCATAGAAGGAAAATGGTAGCACAGAACGACTCATGATTAACCTGATCATGTCGAACAAAAACGGTTTCTCAGTTCGACACACCATCAAATTGAGGTGTTCCGGGAGGAGTCCATCATGAAAGAATACTATACTCTTTCATATATTCGAGAAACTTATTGCTTAAGTATTTTCCACCACGGTCTAACCGTGACGGTTTAATACTTTAGCCGATCTGTCTGTCTATTTCATATCGAAACTCTAAAAGTTTCCGATTCGTATTTCGAAAGAAACACATAACCATAACGCGATGCCACATCCGTAAAGGTTACGAAGTATTCATTTTCACCTCTAGCCTAGCTAGACATGGGCCCACTTACGTCACTAAGAATGAGGGCTAACAGATCGGTGGCACTTGTACTTTTACCAAGTAAAAGGTTTTTTAGGCACTTTGCTAATAACTAGATTCGTAGACTTTATTTGATTAGAATCAAATCTGTCCTAGTACCCACTCTTCGAAAGTGTGGATATACGAGTCTTGTCTAATGTGTCCTAGACATCAATGCCACAAATAAGTCTCATCTAATTAATTTAGGTTGAGCTATTTGTTTGTCAGGTCATACGTTTGAGATTCATTTATATTCTAAATATAAATTCTGTTATTCACATCTAATGTGCTTATCTCAATATCATCTTTATAAAATAAAACAATTTAGTGTTCTAGAATATAAAGGTATACCCGCAACGGGTTAAAGCCTGATATAGAGATAATGTCTCTAGTCAAACTAGGTACATTTTAACAGTTTCCTAATTTAAGTACATACCCGAAGGGTAGTTCCTAAACTTAGGTTTCTATGGTTAAAACAGCGACTCTCGTCCCATTTCCGACTTGCAGATAAATCTCAACTGAAGTCAGTCTCCTACTAATTAACAGATTCTGCACATCAGTACATATTTTATGTACCATATCTAGTATCAAAATCCAATTTTGAAATTAGTAGTGAACATGTTTATGACAAACATATTTGAAGCCGAAGCCTTGTACCGTCTTCACTTCCTTCATGTCTCCCTTGTCCATACGGTAGTCACGCTTCCAGTGACCCCGTTTGCCACAGTTTAGGCAGACATCTTGGGATATGTCTTCTGTCTTCCCAGAAGACTGTGATGATTTTGCCTTTGCCCCTTTTAGAAGCTCTGGCTCTGCCTCCTAGAGCATAGCCATCAACTCTCCAAGAGTTTACTCTTGGTTCATCATGAACCTGCCCCAGCTTTCGGGTAGAGACTATAAGATCAAATCTTTGGCAGTCTCAGCCACGTAGGTAAGGCCCAGCTAACCTAGCTGATCGATGTCAGCAATCATCTATGACACCTAGTGCTCGACAGATGTACCCTCTGACACACACGAGCTAAAGAGCTTCTTTTGCAATTTGTACTTCTAAGATCTAATAATAGATCTATGAAGATCTTTAATTTCATCTTCATGGTACAAGGATCTAATCCTTAACTTTGACGATGGAATTAAAGTGTCATTGCATTAAACATAATGGATTGAGCACTAAAGTTATCATCACATGAATCTTCCAAAGATCATGTTCTATTATTTGCTCAACTCCGGGCTTTGGCCCGAGATGTTACTCTATCAAATAGATTAACTTCTCAGTTTCCAGGACTATCCTGAGGTTTTATTCCCAATTTGAAAATTAAAGCCGTTTAAAGATATTTTTACCCAGGTTTATGTTTTAAACGCTAATCTTTCAGTTATCTTGATTGCTATAGTCCAACTATCCAATCAACAATTTCGAGTACTATTGAATATAATGATTATTATAGTCTAACTATATAATCAACTATAATTAATTGTTTAAATTCAAATATATTGATTACTATAATCGAATTATATAATCAACTAAAATTTGAAGTAGTTTGAATACAGTCCCACTGTTTAATTTAAAACAACAATTAAATATTAGTCCAACTAATATATTTATATTAAGACGAAAAATGAAATGAGTGTGTATTGGCAAGTATCTAAACGAAATTGCAAATTTAATACTTGCCTCCCACTATTTTTCAGCGAGCCTCTAACCCTCTGTTGAGTACTCGGGAAACCTTGTTTCCTAGTGGGCTAGGATCCCGTTAAATAACACACAACCTTGACTTTGGCCAACAAGCTGTATGTTATTTAACTAGGTAGATCTCTAAGATCAATTAGATCTCATCCAATTCCTAGATCCAGTAGGTGGACATCCAAGTCCGAAACATATATCAATATATGTCAATATATATGATATATTGCCTAACCTTTTTTCTCTGAATCAATTAAGCCTTGGCACAACAAACTCAATGATTCTAGTTAAGCGGGACCCATTGACTTTGGAAAGCTTCGTAATCGATTACGATGGACAAGAAGTGATCTTGACTTTGGCCAACAAATCACATCTTGGACAAGACATGCGATATGGAACAAAGCCTTCATGATTCAAACACATCCGCGATGGACAAAGGTCTTGACTTTGGCCAACAAACCAGTGCCAATCTTGGATCTTGAGAATGAATCATTCAATGGAAGGAAAACGCTTAATATATGTTGAGGGTTTTTCGCGTAATTGGCAACCAATTAATTATCTTTGTTAAGGTCTCATCATACACCCTTAAACATGCATTCTAAAAACATAATAAGGCGCGTAAATAAATTTAATAATGAAATGCAGATGGATATTTAAAACACTTTGTTCCTAGAATAAACCATCGGACCAAGTCTCGATATACGACATGTATTGGTCTCAACGGATTTGACTAACCGACCCGTGTTAGAAAATCTTGACCAGGAACTATGTTTGATAATATTCATATAGCAGTGACACTTCCCAATGTCAATTACAAACTAACTTTGTAACTGTGTACTGCATTATATATTATCGGGCCTTTGTCTAATATATATATATATCACTAAACCACATTTAGTTTCAATCTAATCGTAATCAAATCGAATACGTATATAAAACAAGAGTTGCAACCATAATAAGTAATATTATAGAATAAGGGGATGTTCGTATTCATGAATCAGACATAAATACGGTCCGGATTGGCGCTCTGAGCACCAACCCCAACAGTGAGTCCAGAGGATCTCAGTGAGTGGAGCTACTGTTGGGGTTTTGGGTAAAACGAAACGGAACGCGGAAAATCAAAATTTTCCGATTTCAATAATTTTTCTTAGGTAATTAAAATAAACTAATTTATTTTAATACTCAATACTTAAAAATTGAAATTTTTACCTAAAAATCAGTTTTTTCAGTAATTACCGTTTTGCCCAAAAACTTTGTATTTTAATCATTTTAGTCCAATTTGTCAAATACAATTCTAATTGATTCCAAATCAATCCCAAAATTATTTATAAATGACTAATATAAGAAAATACAATTTTTCAACTCAAGAAAACAATTTTCCTCTTATTGCCGAATGGTCCCTCAATTTTCAAGAATTTATAATTTGGTCCTTTTTGTTCAAAACATACCAAGATCAAATCAAACAATTCCCAAAATTAATATACATCATATATACACTAAATCTCATCACATATATGAAAATCCCCAAATTTGGTGAAGGTTAAAAACCCGAATTTCATAATTTCACAAATTAACAAAATTAACACCAAATTAATTAAATTCAATACTTTAATTCAATTCCCACAACACCAAACAAGCCTCACCATTATAAAATAGATCAAGAACAATTATAGGTCAATCATGAGTGGCTAAGTAACTCTAGAATGGAAACTAGCCATCAAAATGGCAAAAGAAAGCTTTATAAACCATTTTAAGCATTCTAAATAATCATACATGCTTCCATCTTTCAATCAAGCTCCAAATCATCAAATCACATTCATAAAAGAGTATAGAACAAACTAGGCTACACATGTTGAAGCTTAGTATGCTAGAAATATTTTTCATGTAAGGAAATGTAAGAAAACCTTTCAAAAAACTTGATTTATCAATGCCTTTCTTCCCTTTTCTCCTTTACTCTCTTTCTCTCTTTTGTATTTGATTTTTAGGGTTCTTAGAATGAAGAAACAAAAAAGAAAACATGATTATATAATTTCCCTTAAATTATTGAAAAAGGGGAAATAATATTAGCCATGAATTTTTCAATTTTGTTTTAAATAATTGGAAAATGATTTAATTATTCTGTGGTGTAAAACCATTAATCAAATTAAAATTTATCACAAAACATCCAATTAAATCATGCCAATTAAACCAATCAAAATTGTCCACTTTATCCAATAAAGAAATGCCATTTATATTACTTCATAAATTAAATAAGATATTAAATATTAAATTAATTCAATTATTCAACATTTGAATAATTAAATAATTAAATACAAACATCTCAAATATATGTATTATATTTACATTAAATAATCAAAATACATATATTAATAATAAATGTCAAATTTCACAATTCGACATTTAATAAATGGCCGAAATGATCTAAAAAGCATGTATTTTCGTTTAACTGTTAAACGACTTATAAATAATCAGTCTTATTTATAAAAGTTGCCCTAGTGCCCAACGAGTATATCTCATTAATGAGACTCTCTAGGTTCAGGCATATCCGTCACGAAATCTAATTTCGTGTCCAAAATCTACCCACCCGTAAAGTATGATGAACACAGATAAAATCTCTGAACCATACAGATCGAGGTCACTGCATACGTATAATCCGTCCGTCAAATGTATCCGAATTATCCCAGAGATATAGATATAAACGTCAAATGTCTTTAGGTATAATCTCGTCGATGATTCTATTAGCAATCTCTTAAATAACACTTAGAACAAATTTCTACAGTGTACCACGGGCCCATGGATTTAATAGATTTTTAACTCCATAAAGGATACCTATGATTTGTACACAGAACTGAAAGATCCTATCTTGATACGCACAGGATATCATAAGGATCATTCCACACCCAACGAACAGGCGGAGGTCTGATCTAAATAGATCGGTGACGTGACTGCCATCAAAGTATGAAGGATACCTCATATATCCACAGTGGTATCTCAAGTTGAAGGATCACTATGCTCACTCAACCCGAGAAGATTCTTATTGATGTTGGTGTACCATCTATTATGAATCTTCAGTGAGTCGTTCAGTGTTTATCCGATATAAACACCTACGTGTCTATACGAGTCTCCCGAGACTCATGGTTCATTGAGAAACCATTAGAATCCAACATTTCAATATACGACATGTACCGGTCTCAACGGGTTTACTTACTGACCAAGTAATTATAAACATTGACCAGGAACAATTAAAGAATGATACTATTATGATATTGCTCAATGTCAGTTGCGACCCTTTTGCAACTGTATAATAACCAATCACTCTATGGTCATTTACATATTTACCATATAATAAAAGAATTTATATTATAGAAACTGTTTATTTTATTCATTAATAAAATATATACAAGAGTATTTACAGGGAAAACATAAGAAATTAGCGCTCAGAGTACCAACCCTAACAAAATATCTCACTTGCTCTAGTGCCAATATCAATTTTATCCAATACCCATATGTTGGGTTTCTACTATAGTCCCAAGATCGATTTAAGCATATAAACATGTGAATACAACAAAGAAGTATGGTAGAATCATACTTACATTGATCGAATTTTGATGCGATGAACACAAAATCTCTCCTTGAAGCTCTCGGCCAAGGTGCTTCTTTGTGCTCCATGATTTTCGGTCATCTCCATTTGTGTGCTCCATGCTCCAAGCTTTATAAATGGTGATTCCATGCTCAAGGGTTTGTTTCCCTATCACCTTTGGATGACTCTTTGGTGTGCTAGCACTAGGAAAATTTGCCACAAATCTTCCTTGATGTTCTTCTTGCTCTCGGCTTTGAAGGATTTTTTAGAGAGAAGAAAATGGCCCAAGGCCGAAAATGGAGAGGGAAAGAGAGAGGAGTTGTGTTGTTTTTGTATCTTGGTTTCTAAAACCTAATTAAAAACATATACCAAAATCTCTACACCTATTGTATTTGTTTTTCCAAAAAACAAAAAGCAAAAGTGAGGGAAAAATGGCATTAAATGCATTCAACAACCACCATCAACTATTCACATCAATCAATGATGACAAGCATCACTTCACTCAAAGTGATGTGACTTCCATCACTTAATTGACTAGTGATTTGACGCTTGATGTGACTTGTGGGCCGCACTTAAATACGAAATGCGAGTGGCCCGCAAACACTCATCGGGTTCGCTAATTCCGAATTAACGAATTTTCCGTTGCGACGTAATTAAATCAAATTTAATTAAATAATTATCCTAGTAAAATTACTATTCATGTCGCTAGCGAATTAATTCTAAATTAACTCGTTCGCCAGAATTAAAATCTAATTTTAATTTCGCGTCGAAATCTAATTTCGTATAATATATCGAATATATTATTTTATCAATTAATTCAAAATTAATCGCTCTCTCTCTTTAAATAGTATTTTATCCCAGATAAAATATCTCCATAAATAATCCCAGATTAATTTTCTCTCTCATTTAATTAATCCCAGATTAATAAATGTGCGAGTTATACGTCATCAGTGAACCTTCAGGAAGTGACCCATGAGATCCCCGGATATATTGGCAGTAAATCTGGTCGTCGGACTATCTGAACACGTACGTACCTTGTACTACGTTTTTACCGATTTACAAGACATGGTTGGCTTCTAGCAAAGCACCGTGCCTACCCAATTCTCCAGAAATATTCTTACTAGAATATGTGATCTATATCAGGCGTAGTATACATAGTATATCGTATTGCGATCCAGTATCGGATGTCACATGCTAGGCCTGAGGCTGGAATTGTGTCTGCCCCATACGAAGCACATGTCGGATCTCTGGTAACTAGTCTCTATAATCGGATAATCATGACCTAGTCGTATTATCCCGATGACTGCAGTACTAAAGAGTACTACTTCCGTATCCTACGTGACCATCATCTCCACTATGACTGGAGTGATACTTCCATCTTGACATCACACCCAATACACTATGATTCCCAATATACCCAGAAGAGGCGTACACAGAACCTGTTAAAGCCCTTGACGACCAAAACCAAAGTATATTGATTGTCGCAAGTATAGCGGTGCAAGTCTCAGGTTAAGACCAAATACACCTACCCTGATTCAGACTCCCATAGACACACAGTCATACTACCAATGGGATTCTGATGGGTCTATCTAGAGCAAAGCTGTTTTCGTACCATGGGTAAACACAACCTCCTATTACACTTGCATGAGTATCCAATACTCAAATATATGAGAACTATGTTGTTATGCTCCCATAACACGCACAAGTGTAATACTAGTCTATTCCGCATTATCAATGTCCAATCTCGATAATACTCCGACTAGGGATGTTTTAATGATTAAACCTTTATGGATTGATATTGTCTCATATCTTATCAATCCGAAACTAATCATATGGACTTTTATCATTTATATATCCCGGTAATCTAATTACAAATGATAAAAGAGCAATTTCCTTTGTCACATAGTTAATTTGTACAACAACACAATATTCTGTATAAATAGTGATGCTATTGGTCATAATTGTCCAACAATCTCCCACTTGGCCTATAGCTAATCACTCAAGTGTCTTACACTTGAACTATGTACGGTTCGATCAAACTTCTGCTGAGAAAAAGCTTTCGTCAGCGGATTTGCAAAGTTATCATCTGATGCGATTTATTCGATCATCACATTGCCACGATGTATGATCCGAACGAATCAGATGAACAGTTGAAGTATATACTCATATCGTTGATGAGACCATTAATTCTTTAGCCTGTGCTGTAGCATAGCTCAGGGCCTAACAGAACTACTCCTAATCTAATTAGGATTATTAAAATCCAAATGGCTTCTGTTGCTACCTCAGCTACAACAATATTCCGCTTTTGTTGTTTATTCGGTAACATTATCTTGCTTGGAAGATTTCCAGCTCACTGTTCCATTATTCAAACTATATAGTACCTTTTTCGACTTATAGTCATTTTTATTGGTTAGGAAACTTGCAACGGTGAACTCAATCACTTCAAGTTCTCCTTCTCCATAATTTAAGAAAGCATCCTTAGATCTTCTAAGATACTTAAGGATGTTCTTAAATCAATCCAATGACTATCACTTGGATTGGCCTGATTGTGACTCCATATGCTAAAAGTATATGAGCCACTAGGTCGCGTACATCTTTCAATGTACGAGTTCTCAAAGAGTGCCAACAACTTTTAGATCTATCCCAGTAGATCCTTATTCCTAGAATAAAGGTTGTTTCTCCCAAGAATTCTACGAAGAATTTTCATGAAAGCCAAGCTTTCACCGATTTTATTATAGGAATATCATTTCGAATAAATGATATATCATCATTATTTAGGACATTCATTGTCAGTGCGCTCCCACTAACCTCCTTATATACACAAGAATTATTATCGTTTTGCATTAAATCATATACCATTATGATTACATCAAAACTATAGTTCCAAGAACGTAAAGCTTGCTTCAATCCATAAATGGATCGATTAACTTGGAAACCTTGTTTGCTCGTTTTGGTACGACAAAACCGCCAGGATGTTGTAAACATCCTCCAAAAGGTTTCCGTTTAAGGAAAGCGATTTTGACGTTTAGCTGCCATATTTCATAAATGAAACATGCAGCATCAGCAAGCATTATCTAAATAGATTTAACCATGGCAATAGTTAAAAGGTTTCGTCATAATCGACACAATGTTGATAACGATACCTTTTTGCTACAAGCCTAGCTTTGTACGTTGGTATGTTGTCATCTATGTAGGTCTTCATTGAAGACTAATATAGTACCAATAGGCACAATGCCTTCCGGTACAACAACCAGTATCCAAACTTGGTTGGTATACATGGAATCCATTTCGTACTTCATGACACTTTACCATAATAGGGAGTCGATACCTTGTATCACTTCCTCATACGTAGTTAGTTCGTCTTCCTCAATAAGATTGACATTTTTACGAGGTGAGATCAGAAACTCATACCTCCCAGGTTGTTTTCTAACTCTCTCCAACTTGCGCGGTTCTTGTGTATTCGAAGATTATTGGAATAGTTTCATCCTTGATAAACTATTTGTGTTCCAGTAAGGAATCGGTGCCTAGAACAGTATTACTTCGATTTTCATCGAGTTTTACTTTCCTCCCACTTACCACTACATATAGGTATTCCTTTTAGGAAAACCGCATGGCGAGCAACAATTACATTGTTCTCTTGTGAGTTGTATAAGTACTATACTTAGGTTTCCCTAGGATAACCTACAATTAGGTACTTATTCGATTTGGGTTCTAGTTTGGTATCATCCAAACATATGCCCAACATTCCCAAATCTTCAGGAATGAGAAAACCCGGTTTCTTTCCTGTTCATATCTAATATGAAATCTGTCAAACAGATTTTCATGGAACCTTATTCAAAATAAGTTTTGCACTGTTTAATGCGTATCCCCAGAAGGAAAATGGTAGCTCAGAGTGACTCATGATTAACCTTACTATGTCCAACAAAGTTCAGTTTCTCAGTTCGGACACACCGCTCAATTGAGGTGTTCCGGGAGGAGTCCACATTGAAAGAATACTATACTATTTCAGGTAAGTGAGAAACTTACTGCTTAAGTATTTTTCACCATGGTCTAACCGTGACGGTTTAATACTTTAGTCGATCTGTTTGTCTACTTCGTGTCGAAACTCTTTCAATTTATCAAAAGTTTCCGATTTATGTTTCAAAAGAAACACATAACCATAACGCGATGCCACATCCGTAATGGTTACGAAGCGTTCATATCCACCTCTAGCCTAGCTAGATATGGGCCTACTGACGTCACTATGAACGAGGGCTAACAGATCGGTGGCACTTGTACTTTTACCAAGTAAAAGGTGTTTTAGGCACTTTGCCTAATAAACTAGATTCGTAGACATCATTTGAATAGAATCAAATCCGTCCTAGTATCCACTCTTCAAAAGTGTGGATATACGAGTCTTTTTTAATGTGTCCCAGACAACAATGCCACAAATAAGTCTCATCTGATTAATACAGTTTGAGCTATTTGTTTGTCATGTCATACGTTTGAGATTCATTTATATTCAAAATATAAATACTGTTATTCACATCTAATGTGTTTATCTCAATATCATCTTTATAAAGTGAAACACTTTAGTGTTCTAGAATATAAAGGTATATCCGCAACAGATTAAACTCTGAGATAGAGATAATGTTTCTAGTCAAACTAGTTATATTTTAACAGTTTCCTAATTTAAGTACACACCCGAAGAGTAGTTCCTAAACTTAGGTTTCTATGGTTAAAACAGCGACTCTCGTCCCGTTTCCAATTCGTAGATTTATCTCAACTGTAGTCAGTATCCTGCTCATCAGCAGATTCTGCACACCAGTACATATTTATGTACCACATCTAGTATCAAAATCCAATTTTGAAACTAATAGTGAACATGTTTATGACTAACATATTTGAAGTCGGAGCCTTCCCCGTCTTCACTTCCTTCATGTCTGCCTTGTCCATACGGCAGTCACGCATCCAATGACCCTGTTTGCCACAGTTTAGGAAGACATCTAGGGATATGTCCTTAGTCTTCCTAGAAGACTGTGATGATTTTGCCTTTGTCCATTTTAGAAGCTCTGGCTTTGCCTCCTAGAGCATAGCCATCAACTCTCCAAGAGTTTACTCTTGGTTCATAATGAACCTGCCCTAGTTTTCGGGTAGAGACTATAAGATCAAATCTTTGGTAGTCTCGGCCACGTAGGTATTGCCCAACTAACCTAGCTGATCGATGTCAGCAATCATCTGCGACACCTAGTGCTCGACTGATGTACCCTCTGACATACGCAAGCTAAAGAGCTTCTTATGCAATTTTTACTTCGAAGATTTAAGAATAAATCTATGAAGATCTTTAATTTCATTATCATGGTACAAGGATCTAATCCTTAATTATGACGATGGAATTAAAGAGTCATTGCAATAAGTATAAAGGATTGAGCACTAAAGTTATCATCACCATGAGTCTTCCAAAGATCATGTTCTACTATTTGCTCAACTTCGGGCTTAGGCCCGAGATGTTTCTCTATCAAATAAAGTAACTCCTCAGTTCCCAGGACTATCCTGAGGTATTATACCCAATTTGAAAATTAAAGTCGTTTAAAGACATTTTTATCCAGGTTTATGTTTTAAACGCTAATCTTTCAGTTATCTTGATTGCTATAGTCCAACTATTCAATCAACGATTTTAGGTACTATTGTATATAATGATTACTATAGTCTAACTATATAATCAACTATAATTTAATTATTTAAATTTAAATATATTGATTACTATAATCCAATTATATAATCAACTATAATTTAAAGTAGTTTGAATACAGTCCAACTATTTAATTTAAAACAACGATATTAGTCCAACTAATATTTATTCAAGTAATGACGAAAAATTGAAATGAGCGCATATTGGCAAGTATCTAAACGAAATTGCAAATTTAATACTTGCCTCCCACTATTTTTCGGTGAGCCTCTAACCCTCTATTGAGTACTTGGGAAACCTTGTTTCCTAGTGGGCTAAGATCCCGTATAGCGTATTGCGATCCAGTATCGGATGTCACGTGCTAGGCCTGTGGCTGGATTGTGTCTGCCCCGTACGAAGCACATGTCGGATCTCTGGTAACTAGTCTCTATAATCGGATAATTATGACCTAGTCATATTATCCCGATGACTGCAGTACTAAATAGTACTAGTTCTGTATCCTACGTGACCATCATCTCCACTATGACTGGAGTCATACTTCCATCTTGACATCACACCCAATACACTACGATTCTCAATATACCCAGAAGAGGCGTACACAGAACCTGTTAAAGCCCTAGACGACAAAAACCAAAGTATATTGATTGTCGCAAGTACTAGCGGTGCAAGTCTCAGGTTAAGACCAAATACACCTACCCTGATTCGGATTCCCATAGACACACAGTCATACTGCCAATGGGATTCCGAGGGGTCTATCCAGAGCGAAGCTGTTTCCGTACCATCAGTAAACACAACCTCCTATTACACTTGCATGAGTATCCAATACCCAAATATATGAGAACTATGTCGTTATGCTCCCATAACACGCACAAGTGAAATACTAGTCTATTCCGCATTATCAATGCCCAATCTCGATAATACTCCGACTAGAGATGTTTTAATTATTAAACCTTTATGAATTGATATTGTCGCATATCTTATCAATCCCGAACTAATAATGTGGACTTTTATCATTTATATATCCCGGTAATCTAATTACAAATGATAAAAGAGCAATTTTGTCACATAGTTAATTTGTACAACAACACAATGTTCTGTAAAAATAGTGATGCTATGGGTCATAATTTTCCAACACCATCAACTCCACATGCTTATCAAATAACTTCGGAGGTATGGCCTTCGTGAGCGGGTCTGCTACATTATCTTCACTGGGAACTTTGCACACGACAATGTCACCTCGTGACATAATCTCTCGAATGATGTGGTACTTTCATTCCACATGCCTCGATTTCTTATGCGCCCTCGGTTCTTTTACTCGCGCAATGGCACCAGGATTATCACACTATAACAGAATCAGATTCTCGATACTCGGGACAACTCCCAGTTCTGTGATAAACTTCTTAAGCCAACCTGCTTCTTTTGCAGCTTCAGAAGAAGCAATATATTCCGCCTCTGTGGTGGAATCAGCTGTAGACCCCTATTTGGAACTTTTCCAACAAGCTGCACCTCCATTAAGGGTAAATACGAATCCTGATGTAGACTTTCTATCATTGGGATCCGATTGGAAATCAGGTTCCATATACCCATTAACTTGTAACTCATTTCCTCCATAAATGATAAACTTATCCTTAGTACCTTAAAAATACTTAAGGATATGTTTAACGGCCATTGAATGGTCATTTCTCGGATTGGACTAACCGTGTAGCTAATATAAGACCTTGTACATAACATGGCATACATTATGCTACCCAAACATGAAACATAAGGCTGATTAGACATTCTAATCTTCCCATATTCTGCTTGCGGACATATCTTCTTCGTAATATGAATGCCATGTCTGAATGGCATATTTGTTGTCTTACAGTTAGCAAAATTGTATCTTTCTAAGATCATATCTATGTACTTCGATTTAGATAACCCAATAAGCTTCCTTTCTCTATCCCTATATAGCCTTATACCCAAGATATAATAAGCTTCACCCAGGTCTTTCATGGAGAAATTCTTACAGAGGTAAGCTTTGACGCCTTGTATCATTCCTATATCATTCCCAATGATTAGGATGTCATCAACATAGAGAACCAAAAATACTATCATACTCCCACTGGCCTTCTGGTACATACAGGATTCTTCCGTATTCTTGAGAAAACCAGAGAATCTAATAATCTCGTCGAATCGAAGATTCCAACTTCGCGAAGCTTGCTTAAGTCCATCAATGGACTTCTTAAGCTTACAAACCATGCTTGAGGTTTCGCTGGATACAAAACCCTCCGGTTGTTCCATATAGATTTCTTCGTCAAGAAACCCATTTAGAAAAGCTGTTTCGACATCCATTTGACAAATCTCATAATCATGGTAAGCAGAAATGGACAATAAAATCCTTATAGACTTTAGCATCGCCACTGGCGAAAAAATTTCATCATAGTCGACATCAGGTCGCTGCGTGTAACCTTTAGCTACCAGTCTGGCCTTAAGGGTTTCAACCTTTCCGTCAGGCCCACGCTTCCTCTTGTAAACCCATTTACTACCGATAGGAACAATTCCTTCATGAAGTGAAACCAAGTCCCAAACTTGATTCTGATGCATAGAGTCTAACTCTGATTTCATGGCCTCTTGCCATTTCGTGGAGTCGATGTCTAACATCGCTTCTCTATAGGTGTAAGGGTCAGTCTCTTCAATTAAGAGAACATCTAAACTTTTTTCTTGTATCAAATACAAGCGTTAATGAGGTCTAGACACCCTTTGGGACCTACGGAGTGTCTATGTTGAAGTTTCTTCATCTATTTGAACTTCAAGTTCCTCCATTGGTTCGTTGGTTCGAGGTTGTACTTCATCAAGTTCAACCTGTCTATGATTACCTCCTTCAGACAAAAATTCTACCTATAGAAATTTTGCGAAGCAAGCTACGAACACATTTCGATGCTGGGTATCATAGAACAAATATCCTCTCCTGTTTGAAGGATATCCAACAAACCTAAACTTTTACCCTCGAGGCGAAAGCTTATATGGCTGAGCCATCCTAACATAGGCAGGACAACCCCAAATATTAACATAATTAAGATTTGATTTCCTACCAGTCCATATCTCATAAAGAGTTGTAGGAACAACTTTGGAAGGAATATTATTCAAAAGATGAGCAACAGTTAAAAGAGCATATCCCCATAAGTAATAGGGCAAATCTGTAAAACTCAACATCGAACGAACCATATCTAATAAAGTCTGATTTCTCATTTCGGACACTCCATTGTGTTGTGGAGTACCCAGAGGAGTATATTGAACGAGAATCCCATTCTCATTTAAATAATCGGTGAACTCAGCACTCATATATTCACCACCTCGATCAAATCAAAGATATTTAATATATTTACTAGTCCTTTTCTACTTCATTTCGGAATTCCTTGAACTTTTCAAAGGTTTTCGATTTCTATTTCATTAAATAAATATAACCATACCGTGACAAATCATTGGTAACGTTTACGAAGTACGAAAAACCACTGTGAGCCGTGTGACTCATGGGACCACATACATCAGAATGTATTAGTTCCAATAAGTCAGTGGCTCGGTGTCCTACACCAGAAAATGAGGATTTGGTCATTTTACCCCGAATGCAAGATTCACAAGTTGGATATGGTT
Organism: Zanthoxylum bungeanum; assembly: GCA_019454045.1. NCBI lineage: Eukaryota > Viridiplantae > Streptophyta > Magnoliopsida > Sapindales > Rutaceae > Zanthoxylum > Zanthoxylum bungeanum. The sequence continues at coordinate 76,325 of SKCR01030607.1, forward strand.
CAATGTTAAGATCATGTATCAAACCATTCCTAACAAACTGGGATAAGCATTTCACACATATATGACCCAACCTTATATGCCATAATTCAGTATTATTTATATCAGATATTTTACGTTTATTAATTCCAGCATTAAAGATATATTGTGAGGTATGGAAAATGTAATGAACATGCTCATTTGGACAAACAAGGATCTGAACATTATATCTATCATATAAATATAAAAAATGATTCTTAATATTTACATTATAGCCTTCAGTGTCTAATACAAAAAGTGATACAATGTTCGCAACACATCATGGTATAAAAAAACAGTCATGCAACAAAAGGCTCCCACTGGGCAGAGGAATCTCGCATAAGTCCACAGCAACTGCATCAAAAGAGTCACCACTCCCGAATCACAATTGCATCTCCCCAGATTTTAGCCGTCTGCTTTCCTTCAACACCTGCAACGAATTGCAAATGTGAATTGGACAAGGAGAATACAAAATCGAACTGAACGACATAGCTTCACAAGCTAATGAGATATCAATAATGGGAAAAATAAAAGTACCTGAAGTAGATGCTATTTCCTTTCTAATATGAGACAGGTAGTCAGGACATTTCCTATTCCAATGGCCAATCGTGCTACAGTGGTGGCATTTATCTTCGGCAGCTCTCTTGGGTTTGGCTATCTTACCCTGTGGTGGAAGATTTGTACCCTTCTTTTTCTTCCCTTTCTTTTTCTTCCCTTTATGTTTAGATTGGGAGGAAGCAGAAAGAGCAATGGGTTTAGGAGGGCGAGTCGGTACTCCCTTCTTCAAATCTTCCTCCGCAATTTACAGCATCTTATGCAGCTCCTGGTAAGAACAGCTAATCCCATTCATATTAAAATACATCACAAACTGGCGATATGATGGTGGGAGAGATCTGAGTATGACATTTTGTCCTAAAGTGTCATTCAGAGGGAAATTATAGCGCCTCAACTGTTCGATCAAATCAATCAGATATAGCACGTGAGGGCTCACAGCCTGTCTCTCTTCCAATTTTGCATGGAATAGTTCCATAGCAATTTTATGAACCGAGACTCGTTCTTGGTTCATAAAGGACTCTCGCAACTGCGTCATCATAATATATGCGTCGGGCAATCCAAAATATTGCCTCTTAAGCTCTGGTGCCAAGGAACTGAGAATATATGATTTGACTCTTCTATCATCATCTCTCCACTTTTGGAGAGTCTCATGTTCCTCTAGTGTAGCATCTGGTGCAATGGCCAGTGGCAACAGACCTTCCAACATATATTCTATTTGCTCATACCCAAGAACAATTCTCATATCCAAGTCCCAATCTGTAAAGTTTTCGGCGCCTTTAAGCTTATTCGTATCAAGTATATGAGCAAAAGGATTAGAAGCAGGTACCGCCATTGCAACTCTATCATCTAGATAGCGGAAAATAGTTAGCAGACATAACAGTTTCATATAATATAAATCAAACAAATCATAAATAGATCATGTATTTTTAATCTACAAATACCCATCCCACTATTACATGCAATACTGTAATCCACAAATAGAATGCAAACAAACAATTAATCAAATTAAACATAATAGTGAAAGGTGGATCCCATGAATATATTTCAGCTCACAGCTTTGGCACGATCTCGCCTATGTATATTCAATAGGTAGACAACTAATTCTCAATCACTCAATAGTGACTCCTGGATTCTGGTCCTGGTCGTTTCTTATTGTGACATCTTTGGCACGTTCACAAGGAGGCATACCAAGGTTAAACTTGTCAATGATAGATTCAAGATACTTGCATAGTCCTGACCACTTTGGCACGTTCAGGATTTCCGCTTTCGCTCGAACTTATCTAGTATCACATATACATCCGGTATGGATAAATTTCTATCAACTACACCCTCACTACTTTGGCACGATCTCGGATGCAGCCATAGAATAGATATCCACAAACCGTATTGACAAGACGGACCGAGAAATATTCATCCAATACATATTACTTATAAAACCTTATTAATTAGGGATTTTCCGCAAAGATGAAACATATTTAATTTAATCAAATTAATTAAATACAAGCATGTATCAAGTGAGAACATAATTAAAAAATTAATTTAAAGGCATATTCATAAGATGTCTCCAGGTTCAGACCTGCTATAATACCATTTTTGTTGGGGTTTTGGGCGGTAATTTGGGTAAAACGCAGCGGAATACGGAAAATCAAAATTTTCCGATTTCAATAATTTTTCTTGGGTAATTAAAATAAACTAATTTATTTTAATACTCAATACTTAAAAACTAAAATTTTTACCAAAAAATCAGATTTTTCAATAATTACCGTTTTACCCCAAAACTTTGTATTTTAATCATTTTAGTCAAAAATTGTCAAATACAATTCTAATTGATTCCAAATCAATCCAAAAATGATTTATACATGTCTAATACATGAAAATTCAATTTTGCAACTCAAGAAAATAATTTTTCTCTTATTGCCGAATGGTCCCTCAATTTTCAAGAATTTACAATTTGGTCATTTTTGTTCAAAACATAACAAGATCAAATCTCATCACATATATGAAAAGCCTCAAATTTGGTGAAGGTTAAAAATCCTAATTTTATAATTTCACAAATTAACAAAATTAACACCAAATTGATTAAATTCAATACTTTAATTCAATTCCCACAACACCAATCAAGCCTAACCATAATGAAATAGCTCAAGAAAAATTCTAGGTCAATCATGAGTGGCTAAGTAACTCTAGAATGGCAACTAGCCATCAAAATGGCAAAAGAAAGCTTTATAAACCATTTTAAGCATTCTAAATAATCCTACATGCTTCCATCATTCAATCAAGCCCCAAATCATGTCTTCCTTTTTCTCCTTTGCTCTCTTTCTCTCTTTTGTATTTGATTTTTTAGGGTTCTTAGAATGAAGAAAGAAAAAAGAAATCAGGCTTATATAATTTCCCTTAAATTACCGAAAAAAGGGGAAATAATATTAGCCATGAGTTTTTTAATTTTGTTTTAAATAATTGGAAAATGATTTAATTATTTTGTAAAACCATTAATCAAATTAAGTTTTTCACAAAACATCCAATTAAATCATGTCAATTAAACCAATCAAAATTGGCCACTTTATCGAATAAAGAAATGTCTTTAATCTTACTTTAAAAAGTAAATAAGATATTAAATATTTAATTAATTCAATTATTCAAAATTTGAATAATTAAATAATTAAATACAAATATCTCAAATATATGTATTATATTTACATTAAATAATCAAAATACATATATTAATAATAAATGTCAAATTTCACAATTCGACGTTTAATAAATGGCCGAAAAGATCTCAAAAGCATGTATTTTCGTTTAACCGTTAAACGACTTATAAATAATCAGAATTATTTATAAAAGTTTCCCTAGTGCCCAACGAGTATATCTTATTAGTGACTCTCTAGGTTCAGGCATATCCATCACAAAATCTGATTTCGTGTCCAATCTACCCACCCGTAAATTATGACGAACACAGATAAAATCTCTGAACCATACAGGTCGAGGTCACTGTATACGTATAATCCTTCTGTCACAGGTATCCGGATTATCCAAGAGATATAGATATAAACTTCAAATCTCTTTAGGTATAATCCCGTCGATGATTGTATTATCAATCTCTTAAATAACACTTAGAACTGATTTCTACAGTGTACCATGGGCCTATGGATTTAACAGATTGCTAACTCCATAAAGGATACATATACTCTGTACACCGAACTGACGGATCCTATATTGATACGCACAGGATATCATGAGGATCAGTCCACACCCATCGAACAGGCGGAGGTCTGATCTAAATAGATAGGTGATGTGACTGCCATCAAAGTGTGGAAGATACCTCATATATCCACAATGGTATCTCAAGTAAAAGGATCACTATGCTCACTCAACCCAAGAAGATTCTTATTGACGTTGGTGTACCATCTATTAAGAATCTTCGGTGAGTCATTTAATATTTATCTGATATAAACACCTATGTTGATATACGAGTCTCCCGAGACTCATGGTTCATTGAGAAACCATCAGAATCCAACATTCCATTATACAACATGTACTAGTCTCAACTGGTTTACTTACTGACCAAGTAATTGTAAACCTTGACCAGGAACAGTTAAAGAATGATACTGTTATGATACTGCTTAATATCAGTTACGACGGTTTTGCAACTGTATCATAACCAATCACTCTATGGTCATTTAAGTCTTTACCATATAATAAAAAAATTTATATTATAGAAACTATTTATTTTATTCATTAATAAAATATATACACGAGTATTTACAGAGAAAAATATAAGAAATTGGCGCTCATAGCACCAACCCTAACAACTACAAAATAAGAAACTGAATCAGTATATCTGAGCAAAATCAATCATTCTTAAAATGCTTTTAAACACTATATTTGAAAACTGGTTATTTTCTTTAAAGCTGAGAAAAGCCTTTTCTGAAAACTTTCTGTGAAGAATATCTCTGGTACTGTGGAAAACTTGACGTATGGGGGCGTTACGTATCGCCGTCCCTCCATACGCCTAACTAGAGCCAGAAGTGTAAATCCATGACTTTGGGACGTTACGTACCTCTGTCCCCCAAAACATGCCACTCTTGTCCCTGAAACTAGTGGTATTGGGCCGTTACGTATCGTCGTCCCCCAAGCCATTGAACTAGAGCCAGTAGTGCTGATGCATGCTACTATCTGACCCTGAAACTAAGGTCTAGGGGTGTTACATATCGCCGTCCCTTAGCCCTGAACTACATGTGCACACGGTCTCTGTCCGTCAATTCCATAAGTAAGAGTTGAGGTGGGTTTTCCCCCATGCCTCGAAAACATAACAGTACTGCTTTTAAACTTTCAAACTTTCAAGTCAAACATTACATAAAAAGTAACTGAAAATTTAATAAGGCTAACGCCCTAAAACTTTTTAAGAAAATAAGTCTTGAAACAAATCTAAATCAGAAACGAGTAGTATAAATCAATTCATAAAAAATATGAATCTATGCTCATAAATTTGAAGTCCGGTCAAGTTCTCTTCACGTCGCTGGGGGCGAAAGCATCTCCTAATAAGTATCTATATGGAATACACTGAGTTAGAATTGTAAGTTATAAAATACGATTCGATATCAAATTAATTTTTTTAACCTAGATACATGAAAAACTGGATGTATCATGTCCATGTTGGGAGGAAGCGCCAATTCATATGCTCTTCCTCCAACTCTCCGAAGTATCTGGAACGGCCCTATAAATCTAGGGCTGAGTTTACCCTTTTTGCCGAATCTCATGATTCTCTTGAAATGGGATACCTTCAGAAATAAAACCTCTCTCTTATCAGCTTTACGTTTTCCATGGCATCTTGTACCAAATCCGGTCCTAATAACTTTTGCTCCCCGACTTCAAACCATTCAACTGGAGATCTGTAATTACGTCCATACAAAGCCTCGAATGGTGTCACTTGAATACTTCCTTGATAACTATTATTATAAGTAAATTCTATAAGTGGCAGATACTGGTCCCAATTACCCTCAAACTCAATTACACAAGCCCGAAGCATGTCTTCTAAAGTCTGTATGGTGTGCTGCAATTGACTATCCGTCAAAGGATGAAAAGTTTTGCTAAAGCGTAACTGTGAACCCAAAGCCTCCTGAAATGACTGCCAAACCTTAGAGGTAAACTGAGAACCTCGATCGGAGATAATTGAGATAGGTACTCCATGCAATGACACAATCTTATCTAGATACAGTTTAGAATATTGGGCTGCTGTGAAACTAGTCTTAACCGGAAGAAAATGTGCAGATTTGGTCAATCTATCCACAATTACCTATATAGAATCATACCCTTTCGAGGTACTCGGAAGCCCAACGACAAATTCCATAGTGGTCTTCTCCCATTTCCACTCCGGAATGTCTAAACTCTGCAATTTCCCTGCTGGTCTCTGATGTTCACCTTTAACCTGTTGACAAGTGAGACACCTTGTGACAAATTCAGCCACATCCTTTTTTCATACCATCCCACAAATAAAGATCCTTAAGGTCGTGATACATCTTAGTGATCCCATGATGCATGGTATAAGATGAAGTATGGGCCTTCTCTAATATCGAGCGTTTCAACTTTGGAACTGAAGGAACAAGAATTTTGTTCTGCTTCCTGATGAGATTTTTACCGTCTAAATAATACTCATCCTCTGTACCATGCTGTAATCGACATCTAATTCATTGCACCTCAGTATCTGCTTTCTGTGCAACTCTGATTTCATCAACGAGGGTGGATTTAACCTGAATCTGCGCCAACAACCCTTCTTTATGTCGTCAGCTGGAAATTCACTCCATACAACATACAACTCTGCGTCTGTTTGACTGGGCGCCATCTCTCAATTGGCAAATGAGCCAAACTTCTCATAGACTTCCTGCTTAAGACATCCGCGATAACATTAGCTTTGTTCCGGATGGTAATGAATGGAGCAATCATAGTTTTTCAACAACTCCACCCATCTCATCTGCCTCAAATCAAGCTCATTTTGGCTCTTGATATACTTAAGGCTTTTGTGATCGGTGAAAACTTCAAACTTTTCACCATACAAATAATGCCGCCATATCTTCAGGGTAAATATTATTACACCCATCTCCAAGTCATTAGTGGGATAATTTTGCTCATAAGGCTTCAATTTTCTGGAAGCATAAGCAATCCATTTTCCTCTCTGCATCAATACAAAGCCCAAACCCACCCTGGAAGTGTCATATTACACTGTAAATCCTCATGATCCCGCTGGCAGTGCAAGAATAGGAGTAGTAGTCAATCGGCGATTGAGTTCCTGTAAACTCTTCTCACAAGTATCACACCATTCAAACTTCACATTCTTCTGAGTCAACTGTGTTAATGGAGCAGCTATTCTGGAGAAATTCTCTACGAACCTCCTATAGTAGAATGCTAAAGCCAAGAAGCTACGAATCGCGATTACGCTTTTAGGCCGATGCCAATTCTGAATAGCTTCAATCTTCTGGGAATCCACTCCAATTCCTTCATTGGACACCACATGCCCCAAAAATACCACACTAGTCAACCAAAATTCACACTTCGAGAACTTAGCATACAACTTTTGTTCTCTCAGTGTCTGCAACACCTGGTGTAAATGCTTCGTATGGTCCCGCTTATTACGCAAATACACCATGATATCATCAATAAAGACTATCACGAACCGGTCTAGAAAAAGGTATAAACACCATATTCATCAAATCCATAAATGTTGTAGGGGCATTGGTCAGACGAAATGACATTACTAAAAACCCTTAATGCCCGTATCTGGTTCAAAAAGCCATCTTCGGGACATCACTCTCCCTAATCTTCAATTGATGATAACCCGAGCATAGATCAATTTTGGAGAAACACTGCGCCCCATGCAACTGATCAAATAGTTCATCAATCCTTGGCAGTGGATATTTTTTCTTGATCGTCACTTTATTTAGTTGCCAATAATCTATGCATAGTCTCAATGTCCCATCCTTCTTCCTCACAAACAGCACCGCAGCACCCCACGGGGACACGATGGGGTGAATAATGCCCTTATCCAGCAAGTCTTGTATCTGTACCTTCAACTCCCTAAGTTTTGCAGGGGCCATTCTCTAAGGGGGAATTAATATAGGCTGGGTTCCTGGTATAATGTCCATACAAAACTAAATCTCCCTATCCCGAGGTAGTCCCGGAAACTCGTCTGGAAATACATCGGGATACTCCCTCACACCGGGATATACTCAAGATCTAAATTCCCCACTCTACTATCTGTTACATATGCCAAATAACCAATATTTCTCTTCTGAAGTAGCTTGAATGCCTGCATGGCTGATATCAAATTGTGAGGCGCTACAGTTCTATCCCCTGGATAGATGTTTACTGGTCTATCGGGAACATGTAGCGTAATCGTCTTATTCCGGCAATCAAGTACCGCATGGTGCTTAGCTATCCAATCCATCCCCAAAATAACATCGAAGCACAAAATACTTAACAATACTAAATCGGCATAGGAAATGTACCCGTTAATGTCTATAGAACACTTCCTCACACCCTATATAGCTTCTAAGGGGTCTCATACTGTTTAGGTTTTCTAGGTCAAACCAAGATCAAATTAAGCAATGAAACATGTGAATACAACAAAGTAAGAATGCGGAAAATACTCACTTTGATCGGATTTTGGATGCGTTGAACACAAAAATTTTCCTCCTTGATGAATTCGGCCAAGCCCTTTGTGTTGATCTTCAAGCTCCAAGCTTTGAGTGTTGATTTCAAGCTCAGGGATGGGTTTCCCTATCACCTTTGAATGACACCTTGGATGTGCTAGCATTCATTATTTTTGAATCAAAAATCAAATAGAATGAACCCTAGGTTCACGCCCAACTTGATAGAAAAAAGGGAAGGCCATTCGGCCAAAGTGAGAAAGAGAGAGAGAATTGAAAAAATTGTGTGTTGTGTGTTTGATTTCCAAAATCAAATACGATTTACCAAATTTTCAAAAGTTTGGTACAAGTCAAGCTTGTGTAAGAAACATGCAATCTCCAACAACTTACATCAACCAAAAAGTTAGATAAAGTTGACTAGTGATGTGACTTGTGATGTGACATTGATGAGTGGTAAATCTATCACTATTTCCCACTCATTTAACCTAATATTTTGTATAGTTTCTTGAGTTTTGTGAATATTTTGATGTGTTTTGTGTTATTTTGCAGATAAATAAAGTTGGGAAACCATTGGAAGCAAATTGGGGTCAAAATAGATAAAAATTGACAAAATGGCAATTCGGTAAATTGTCCGCGCGCGACGCCAAGACCTTCCGCGTCGCGATGCCTAACGTGCGCCAGGTCCATAAATCAGAATCTGAGAAAATTTTGAGTTTGCTAACGTGCGTCGTGCCACATTTCACCATCATAGGAGATCTGATAACATGCGTTGTGCCACGTGTCAGCATCTTACGGTGCCGACAGTCATCATCGCCACGTATGCCACGTGTCAATCCACGTCATTGCCGCGTCATCAGCCACATCACCAGGTTGACCAAGTCAAACTGCCACCTCACCGCCACGTCATCATCAGCCAATCAGGAAGTGCCACATGTCGCAATCCTACGGTGCCGACAGTCTCTTTCCCACGTGTTGCCACGTCACCGCCACATCAGCATCAATCATTGAGTATCTAATCCTTTTCTGACACGTGGCGGATAAGAATCTCATCGACCAATCAGAAGCCGCCACGTGTCATAATAATTGAAGCCCAACCACCTCGCCACGTGTCATCTTATCAGCTTATCCAGAATCTGCAAACCGATGAACCAGAGCGTGCCACGTCGACAGAAGCTGGCGTAGCGACGCCAAAGGCCTTGGCGTCGCGACGCTGGAACCCCACCGAGGCCTATAAATAGAGCTTCAAATTTCAGTTTTAGTTGTACCACTCTCTCTCATCTCTTTGATGTAAAGAGAGAGTTTCTCTCTCTAGTTTCTTTTAGTTTTTAGTTTTTTTAGTTTTTAGTTTTGTAAATAATTTTAATTACGTTTTGTTAATATAGTCATTTACTTTTTTACTTTTTACAGTTTTTACTATTCACCATGAGGAGGTAACTTCCCCAGCTAGGGTGAAAGGTAATTCTTTTACTGTTACTATTTAGATTAATCTCCCTTAAAAATAATATATTAATTATTTAAAATATTGACTTAAAAAGGATACCGCCAGATTGGTCGGTTGGTAATTCATTTTAATCTGGTTTAAACCTGACTAATCAAGGATACCGCCAGATTGGTCGGTTGGTAATTTAATTTTGGTTCCGCCTTTATGGCTGGTTGGACTTAATTTGACTTAATCAGATTACCGCCTTTATGGCTGGTTGGAAAAAGAATCACAAGTTTATATATTATTTTATGGGAGATATCTAAAATAGTAAATAGTAAAAGTAATTTCTTTTACCTTAGCATTTTATTTTATTTTATTTTATTTTATTTTAATTTTCAGCTTTTACTTTATGTCTTTTACTTTTCAGTATTTTTACTTTATATCTTTTACTTTTAAGTTTTTACTAGCCCTAGTTATGTGTTAGTGATCTGAGGTTGTGATGAATTCTAATATCACCAGTTTATAAGGGGTTATTTTATAGTTTGGGTAATTTAAAGGTTTACTTATTAAGTCTAAGCTTAATGTTTCTTGTTGTCTGATCACCAATAAGATTGATGTGGTAAATCTAAAATGAACTAGACATATGGATTTTAGGTTTAAGCCTTAGACTTAATAGCCCACGATCTTCCTTGAGGATAGATAACCCTTTAATAGATTTCCTTACAGGATAGACATTTACCTGTCGGGCTGGGGTAGCCATAATTGGAACTTAAACTTAATCAATCCAGATAATTTGGTTGACATAGACATATGGTTCAATTGGGTTAAACTGGGTATTTGCATCTTACCATGGACAGAGGCTTTTGCATAATTTAGTGTTCCACGTTAGTAAACTAATTTATTACACAAACATAAAATAATCACTTCATCTTTTAAAAGATATTAGAATGATTCACAACCCTAGATCTTTGTGTCTTTTGTTATTTTCTTTAGTATTTTCTTTTGTCTTTTTATTTATTTATTTATTTAGTAAATCTACAATCAACCAAATCAATCAAGCAATCATTCTCTTCTCCCTCAATTAGATATTTGTAAATAAATAGTATCAATAATTAATAACAACAGTAGAAATTAAGTCCTAGTGGGATCGATACGTGCGCTTGCGTTATACGTTTGTGTTTACCCCGGTCAAGTTTTTGGCGCCGTTGCCGGGGACTTATTTTTCTTGAGTTATTAATTTTGAAGCTATCTAATTTTCTTTATTTTTATTTGTAATTTTTATTTCTTTATTTTATTTTCAGGTGATTAAAAAAATGGAACATTATTGGGAGATTGAGAGATTACGTACCTTACAAGAAGATACACCCCAAATCTGGGTGCAACAGTCCGGTTTTTTGAGGCCTGTTGTCCAGCCCAACAATTATCATTGGATGCCAGAACCAAGCAACACCACATTTGCTCAACAGAACACAATTGGGAGATGTGACATATGTAATGGTAACCACCCTAGAGATTATTGGAAATACAACTATCATCCAGAGTGGCAGAGCTATCAAGATCCTTCATGGTATGACGAGCCATCACATTTCACAGAACCACATTTTCCATCTTATCCACCATCTACCTATGATCTTCATCAACAACCTGAACCATCAGAGGAAGATCAGTTGCTAAACATGCTCGAAGATATGTTCAAGAAACGAAAAGAAAAGTTGGATACAATTCTTGAAACAAGTCAGAATCAATTTGAAAGTATTCAGAGACAATCATAATTCATTCAGAGGATGACAGATCAAATGAGACAATTCACAGAAAACCAGAACTACATACCTCAAGAACCAGTTTCAGATGACACTGATGAAGCCTTCGAGTACCAATCATTTCACAATGACACTTCAACAGAGGAGGAGGCTGAGCAGTATCAACAACCAGAGGTATCAGTTCAGGAGCCCAACCGGCAAAGTCTCAATTTGACTTTTATTATTCAGATTCTGACGAGGATGAAGCTGATCTATTTGTACCAACTGCACCAACAACGGAGGATCAAACTTTCAATCCTCAAAATGAAGATCTTGGAGCATGCTTTACCTTGATGTTTGAAGAAGATCTATCTGAACCATCGATTCCAGTCGTATCAGAGGATGAAAACCTAATGTCAGAAACATCTTTGCATCCTCAGGTTGACAATTTTGAAGCATGTATTTCACAGATGACAGTTGAAGAGCTGAATATAAAATTTTAAAATACATCTGTGAAGAAAAGGTGGAACAAGAAGTAGAGCAAATGGAGGAGCAAATGTCTGACCTTAATAAAGATCCAGAGCATTCAGGAGAAACATCGCTGTTTTGGGGAGTACAAATCAAAGATATCGCCCAGAAGCTTGACAGAATGGAACTCCCATTGCAAGTCAAACACCATATGAGACCTCCTGATTTTCTTTCTTTCTTTGCAGGAACCACTGGAGTAACAAGGAGCAAAAAGGTGGCACGAGCACTGAATAAGACAAAATTATTTTTGCCACTTTACCGTTGGAAGAGACCCTTCAAAAGCAACGCTCACGGGATTGTCTTTAATCAGACATCCAAAACGACATTGAAACCTCCTTAACAATGAATTTCAGTCACGTCTGGCTGAAGATGAAAAATTTAGCGCTAGCAAGGAGGCAACCCATGCAAATTGTTGTAATTTTTGTTTTCATATTTTGTGTATACATGTTGTAGAGTTTTTTTATTTTGTGTGTTATTTTTGTAGGGAAAAGCACAAACGAAGCATTTTATGACAGAAGGAATTGTGTTTGGCAATCAAAGAAGAGAAACAATTCATTAGCGATGGCTTAGTAATGAATAAAATCTTGAGACGCATCCTAATGAAATTATACTAAGCGAGTGGCGTATTGCGTACACAATTCCATTGTCTTAATTATTGCTTTGATTCGCTTTTCTGTTGTAATTATCTTTATTTTCGTAGACAGGATCCAGACTTTTTGACCTTTCAAGATTTCTTTTGTTGTTTAGCTAACAATCGTCATTTGAAAGATATTAGTGCTATTATTACTCACCCTTTTTCAAGTACTATAAATTCAGCCCGTCATTACACTTTTGAAGGCATCCAGAGTTGAAAAAGAAATATATAAAAAATGGAAGCCACTTAAAGAAGACGAGTTGAAAACATCTATGTGTTTTGCGGTACTAGTGTTGGTACTAAGCCACAATATGTAGAGGCAGCACATGAATTGGGTCGAGTCTTAGCTGCAAGGAATATGCACTTAATTTATGGCGGAGGCAATCTCGGACTTATGGGGATCGTTTCAAAGGCTGTACAGGAAGGAGGCAGTCATGTTTTGGGAATCATCACAAAACCCTTGGCAGAGGAAAATCTTATTGGATCATCAAACGGAGAGGAACTGATCGTGCCAGGTATGTCTGAACGATTGGTAGAAATAATTAACCGTGCTGATGCTTTTATCGCTTTGCCAGGTTGCTTGGGTACATTGGAGGAAATTTTTATAGTTCTATCTTGGGCGAACCTGAACATACACCAGAAACCACTTGGACTGTTTAATGTTTATGGATTTTATGATTTTCTTTGTGTGTTTCTTGATGATGCCGAAGAAATGGGTTCGTGTCAAAACCTTTAAAAGAACTACTCTTTACTGCCAGAACTGCTCCGGATCTAATTGACCAACTCTTAGCCTATGAACCACAAGTTGACCCTATCCTTTCAAAGATAAATTGGTCCGAGGACGATCGTGGTAAGAGGCGTCGGATTAATCTGGATCTTAACCTTTAACTTTTCGTGTAAGACTTTCAGCTAACCAGGTATTATCTTCTAAACTCTTCTTCTACTGTATAAGACATTGGGGACAATGTCTAATTTAGGTTTTGGGGAGGAATTAGTTAATCAGTACCTTGTTTTTAGTTGTGTGTTATTTTTATTTTTAGTTCAAATTTTTTCGAAAATTACAAAAAAATTGAAAAATTTTCAAAAATTACAAAAATATTTTGTGTTTTTGTGTTATTATTTTGACTAAAAAGGTGAAATTGGTAAGAGATAGCTGAGTATGGAGTTTCCACTCCTGAGACGTATCTCAAACCTATTTCGAAACAAGTTAATTTTTGTTTATTTCATTTTGAATTATTTAATTTGTGAATTCTCCTTAAAACGGACTAAAATGGATCTTCATATGCTCAGTTGACATATATTATCAACATATATAGTAACATACGGACATGAGCTAAAATTGAAAAGTTTGTAATATTCAGTGCTCTAATTTAATTGGAGGAAACATCTCAAAAAGCAATGGAGTAAAAAAAAAATAAAAAACATCTGACATCCGAGTTATTAAGTCTGTAAGGGTATTTTAATACCTAGTGCCCTAAAGCCAACTGGTTTGGGAGTCACTGGCCCAAAGCTCGTTACATGGATCGAAGATGCTGTAAAAATATATATATCTGAAGTCTGAGTAATTAAGTCCGTAGGGGTGTCTTAACACCTGGTGCCCTAAAGCCAACTGGTTTGGGAGTCACCGATCCAACACTCGCTACATAGACGGAAGGTATTGTATATAAATAAAAAAAATCAAAGAAAAAATTCAGAAAAATGAGAAAAATTATTCCATTGCTACAAAAAGGTGTGAAATCTGATAGAACTTTAGGACAAAAATAGTACTCTCTTATCAACTACACTTATGACTGTTGTGGGCAAAAATAAGTTGTTTAATATTTTGTTGGCTATGTATATGAAGAATGGTAAAAATAATCAGAGAATTTACTTATTCAGTAATTTAGAATAAAACAAATCAACTAGTAACTTGGAGTAGAAGTTTCACCTGATTAGTCACTAACATCTTTATTCTCTTTTCGCTTGTCTTTTTGCTTTTGTGTGCATTAGTTTTACTACCTTTTTACTTTTGTAAAATGTTTGTGGGTATCATTGATGTAAACCCTCACGAGACTACAACTCGTCCACTAGGGACACCTAGGGGTTTAAAGGCTTGTTGCATACGCTAAATGCAACTGTGATCCCTACGAAAGTGGCTTAGTTAATTTATTTATGTTATTTTATGTTTTGCTCGAGGACTAGCAAAATGTTAGGTTTGAAGGTGTGATGAGTGGTAAATCTATCACTATTTCCCACTCATTTAACCTAATATTTTGTATAGTTTCTTGAGTTTTGTGAATATTTTGATGTGTTTTGTGTTATTTTGCAAATAAATAAAGTTGGGAAAGCATTGGAAGCAAATTGGGGCCAAAATAGAGAAAAATTGACAAAATGGCAATTCAGTAAATTGTCTGCGTCGCAGCGCCAAGACCTTCCGCTTCGCGACGCCTAACGTGCGCCGAACAGTGCTAACGTGCGCCGGGTACACAAATCAGAATCTGAGAAAAGTTTGACTTTGCTAACGCGCGCCGTGCCACGTGTCACCATCACAGCCGATCTGCTAACATGCGCCGTGCCACGTGTCAGCATCCTACGGTGCCGACAGTCATCATCGTGTCACGTGTGCCACGTGTCACTCCACGTCATTGCCGCGTCATCAGCCACATCACCAGGTTGACCAAGTCAAACTGCCACCTCACCGCCACGTCATCATCAGCCAATCAGGAAGTGCCACGTGTCGAAATCCTACGGTGCCGACAGTCTCTTTCCCACGTGTTGCCACGTCACCGCCACGTCAGCATCAATCATTGAGTATCTAATCCTTATCTGACACGTGGCGGATAAGAATCTCATCGACCAATCGGTAGTCGCCACGTGTCACAATAATTGAAGCCCAACTACCTTGCCACATGTCACCTTATCAGCTTATCCAGAATCTGCAAACCGACGAACCAGAGCGTGCCACATCGACAGAAGCTGGCGTAGCGACGCCAAAGGCCTTGGCGTCGCAACGTTGGAACCCCACCGAGGCCTATAAATAGAGCTTCAAATTTCAGTTTTAGTTGTACCACTCTCTCTCATATCTTTGATGTAAAGAGAGAGTTTCTCTCTCTAGTTTCTTTTAGTTTTTAGTTTTTTTAGTTTTTAGTTTTGTAAATAATTTTAATTACGTTTTGTTAATATAGTAATTTACTTTTTTACTTTTTACAGTTTTTACTATTCACCATGAGGAGGTAACTTCCCCAGCTAGGGTGAAAGGTAATTCTTTTAGTGTTACTATTTAGATTAATCTCTCTTAAAAATAATATATTCACTATTTAAAATATTGACTTAAAAAGGATACCGCCAGATTGGTCGGTAGGTAATTCATTTTAATCTGGTTTAAACCTGACTAATCAAGGATACCGCCAGATTGGTCGGTTGGTAATTTAATTTTGGTTCCGCCTTTATGGCTGGTTGGACTTAATTTGACTTAATCAGGTTACCGCCTTTATGGCTTGTTGGAAAAAGAATCACAAGTTTATTTATTATTTTATGGGAGATATCTAAAATAGTAAATAGTAAAAGTAATTCCTTTTACCTTAGCATTTTATTTTATTTTATTTTATTTTAGTTTTCAGCTTTTACTTTATGTCTTATACTTTTCAGTATTTTTACTTTATGTGTTTTACTTTTAAGTTTTTACTAGCCCTTGTTATGTGTTAGTTATCTGGGGTTGTGATGAATTCTAATATCACCGGTTTATAAGGGGTTATTTTATAGTTTGGGTAATTTAAAGGTTTACTTATTAAGTCTAAAGCTTAATGCTTCTTGTTGTCTGATCACCAATAAGATTGATGTGGTAAATCTAAAATGAACTAGACATAGGGATTTTAGGTTTAAGCCTTAGACTTAATAGCCCACGATCTTCCTTGAGGATAGATAACCCTTTAATATGTTTCCTTACAGGATAGACATATACCTGTCGGGCGGGGGTAGCCATAATTGGAACTTAAACTTAATCAATCCAGATAATTTGGTTGACATAGACATATGGTTCAATTGGGTTAAACTGGGTATTTGCGTCCGACCATCGACAGAGGCTTTTGCATAATTTAGTGTTCCAGGTTAGTAAACTAATTTATTACACAAACATAAAATAATGACTTCATCTTTTAAAAGATATTAGAATGATTCACAAACCTAGATCTTTGTGTCTTTTGTTATTTTCTTTAGTATTTTCTTTTGTCTTTTTATTTATTTAGCAAATCTACAATCAACAAAATCAATCAAGCAATCATTCTCTTCTCCCTCAATTAGATATTTGTAAATAAATAGTATCAATAATTAATAACAACAGTAGAAATTAAGTCCTCGTGGGATCGATATTTTTATACTACTTGAACGATACGTGCGCTTGCGTTATACGTGTGTGTTTACCCCGGTCAGACATGTGGGCCCCACTTGATTCAAAATCCGAGTGGGCCGGCAACACATCCTGGGCTCGAGTTAGCTAATTCTGAATTAATGAATTTTCCGTTGCGACGTAATTAAATCAAATTTAATTAAATAATTATGCCTAGCAAAATTACTATTCACGTCGCTAGCGAATTAATTCTAAATTAACTCGTTCGCCCGAATTAAAATCTAATTTTAATTCCGTGTCGAAATCTAATTTCATTTAATATATCGAATATATTATTTTATCGATTAATTCCAAATTAATCGATCTCTCTCTTTAAATAGAATTTTATCTTAGATAAAATTTCTCCGTAATTAATCCTAGATTAATTTTCTCTCTTATCTAATTAATCCCAGATTAATTATTTTCAAGTCATACGTCATCGGTGAATCTTCGGGAAGTGACCCATGAGATCCTTGGATATGTTGGCATTAAATCCGGTCGTCGGACTATCCGAACACGTACGTACCTAGTACTACATTTTTACCGATTTATGAGACATGGTTGGCTTCTAGCAAAGCACCGTGCGTACCCAATTCTCCAGAAATATTTTTAATGGAATATATAATCTATATCAGGCGTAGTATACGTAGTATTGTGTATTGCGATCCAGTATCGGATGTAACATGCAAGGCCTGGGGCTGAAATTGTGTCTGCCCCGTACGAAGCACATAATCGGATAAACATGACCTAGTCATATTATCCCGATAGCTGCAGTATTAAAGAGTACTAGTTCCATATTCGGCGTGATCATCATGTTCATATGACTGAAGTGATACATCTGTTGGGTTTCGAGGTTAGTCACCAAGATCAATTCAAGCATAGAAATCAAGTGTGAATACTCAAATAAGAATGGCGGAATCATACTTACAATGATCGGCTTTTGCGATGCGAGGAACAACAAAAATCTACAAGTTTTTCCTCCAAGGTGCTCACGGTTTTGTTCCCTTTTGTGCTCCATTATGTTCGGCCAAGCTTGGGTGTGCATTCCATGCCCATGGGTGGGTTTCCCTATCACCTTCGTAAGACTCCTAATGTGTGCTAGCACTCGGAAAAATTTGTCGCAAATCTTTCCCTATTCATCTTCTTCTTTCTCGGCAATTGCAGAAATTTGGAGAAGAAAATGGCCCAAGGCCGAGAGATTAGAGAGATTGTGAGAAGAGATTATGTTGGTTAATTTGATTTTCAAAAACAAATACCAAAAAACCAATTACCAATTCCAAAAAGGTGTAATGCCTCCAAATAACTCACATCACTCATGAATAGTGACTAGTTGTCAATCACTCAAAGTGACAAGAATCCATCACATGAATGAAGAGTGATGCGACGCGTGATGTGACTTGTGGGCCGTACTTGAATTCGAAATGCGAGTGGGCCCGCAAACACTCCCGGGCTCGGGTTCGCTAATTCTGAATTATCGAATTTTTCGTTGCGTCGTAATTAAATCAAATTTAATAAAATAATTATGCCTAGCAAAATTACTATTCACGTCATTAGCGAATTAATTCTAAATTAACTCCTTCGCCCGAATTAAAATTTAATTTTAATTCCGCTTCGAAATCCAATTTCGTATAATATATCGAATATATTATTTTATCGATTAATTCCAAATTAACCGTTCTCTCTCTTTAAACAATATTTTATCCCAGATAAAATATATCCGTAATTAATCCCAGATTAATTTTCTCTCTCTCTTAATTAATCCCAGATTAATAAAGTGCGAGTCATACGTCATCGGGGAATCTTCGGGAAGCGACCGATGAGATCCCCAGATATGTTGGCAGTAAATTCGGTCGTCGGACTATCCGAACACGTACGTACCTAGTACTACGTTTTTACCGATTTATAAGACATGGTTGGCTTCTAGAAAAGCACCGTGCCTACCCAATTCTCCAAAAATATTCTTAAAGGAATATGTGATCTATATCAGGCGTAGTATACGTAGTATTGCGTATTTCAATCTAGCATCGGATGTCACATGCTAGGCTTGGGACTGGAATTGTGTCTGCCCCGTACGAAGCACATATCGGATCTCTGGTAACAAGTCTCTATAATCGGATAATCATGACCTAGTCATATTATCCCAATGACTGCAGTACAAAAGAGCACCAGTTTCGTATCCTACATGATCTTCATCTCCACTATGACTGGAGTGATACTTCCATCTCGACATCACACCCAATACACTATGATTCTCAATATACCCAGAAGAGGCGTACACAGAACCTGTTAAAGCCCTGGACGACCAAAACCAAAGTATATTGATTGTCGCAAGTATTAGCAGTGCAAGTCTCAGGTTAAGAACAAATACACCTACCCTGATTCGGACTTCCATAGACACATAGTCATACTACCAATGGAATCCGAGGGGTCTATCCAGAGCGAAGTTGTTCCAGTACCATCGATAAACACAACCTCTTATTACACTTGCATGAGTATCCAAAACCCAAATATATGAGAACTATGCCGTTATGCTCCTACAAAGCGCACAAGTGTAATACTAGTCTTTTACGCATTATCGATGTCCAATCTCGATAATACTCTGACGATGGATGGTACAAATAGTGATGTTATTGGTCATAATTGTCCAACAATCTCCCACTTGGCCAATAGCCAATCACTCAAGTGTCCTACACCTGAACTATGTACGGTTCGCTCAAACTTCCGCTGAGAAAATGCTTTCGTCAGCGGATTTACAGTGTAATCCTCTGATGCGATTTATTCGATCATCACATCCCCACGATGTATGATCCGAATGGATCAGATGAATATTTGAAGTATATATCTGGATCGTTGATGAGACCATTAATTCTTTAGCCTGTGCTGTAGCCTAGCTCAGCTGCTAACAGAACTATTCCTAATCTGATTAGGATTATTATCGATCCAAAAGGCTTCTATTGCTGCCTCAGTTGCATCAATAATCCACTTTTGTTTTTTATTCGGTAACAATATCTTGCTTGGAAGATTTCCAGCTCACTGTTCCGTTATTCAAACTTTATAGTACCTTTATTACGACTAATAGTCATTTTTATCGGTTGGGAAACTTGCAACGGTGAACCCATTCACTTCAAGTTCTCCTTCTCCATAATATAAGAAGGCATCCTTAGTTCATCTAAGATACTAAAGGATATTAATAACATCAATCCAGTGACTATCACATAGATTGGCCTGATTGTTACTCCATATGCTCAAAGCGTATGAGACACATGGTCGCGTACATTTATTTCAAAGTACGAGTTCTCGGAGAGTGCTAACAACTTTTAGATCTATCCCAGTAGATCTTTATTCCTAGAATAAAGGTTGTCTCTCCCAAGAATTCTACGGAGAATTTTTATGAAAGCCAAGCTTTCACCGACTGTTTTATGGGAATATCATTTCCAAGAAATCATATATCATCATTATTTAGGACCTTCACTGTCAGTGCGCTCCCACTAACCTCCTTATATACACAAGAATCATTTTCGTTTTGAATTAAATCATATACTATTATGATTACATCAATACGATAATTCCAAGAACGCAATGCTTTCTTCAATCCATAAATGGATCGAATAACTTGCAAACCTCGTTTGCTCGTTTTGGTACGACAAAACCGTCAGGATATTATAAACATCCTCCAAAAGGTTTCTGTTTAAGGAAAGCGATTTTGATGTTCCAGCTGTTGGTTTTATACTAAGGTCCCAAGATCAAATCAAGACATGAAATTATGTGTGAACACATCAACGGAGGTAGCGGAATACTCACATTGATCGGTAGAGTCGATTTGAAGACAAATGAACCCAAAAAACGCACTGCCATGTAAGCCTACTGCATGCAGTCCACTGCCTACAAAAACAGAAAATTAAGTGAAGAAACGGAGCTCCTAGCTTCGTCGGATGGATCCCGTCTCATGGTCGAACCTCCCTACCACCTTCGCAAGACTTGTAAGTGTGCTAGCACTTGATTTCTCACCATGAGAAACCACTCTTGCTTCCCTTTAGCTCACGCCCAAACTAGTTCCAAACCAGTGACACTTTGCTCAAATGGGCGTGAGAGAGGAGAGAAAATTTGAGAGAGAAGAAGTTGTGTTATGTTAATTAAAATGATTTACCAAAAATCAATTTATATTTATGCCATAATTTATTAAATTAATAATAAAATTATGACACATAACATGCAATGGCTTAGAGTATAAAACACTCAATTTCCATGCAATAACATTGAGTGCATGGTACACAATCTACATGCAATGACATTGAGTACAATGTACACAATCTACATGCAAAGCATTAGAATGACATGTGTCATGTGGGCCCCACACGTTCCCAAATGAAAGTGGGCCCACGTGCACTCACGCGTTCGGGTTCGATATTTCCGAAATACCGAGCTTACGTCGCGACGTTAATTCAATCGAATTTAAATAAATAATCGCCCCCGGCGAAATTATTATTTACGTCGCTAACGAATTAATTCTTAATTAACTCGTTTGCCCGAATTAAAATCTGATTTTAATTCCGCGTCGAAATCTAATTTCGTCTAATATATCGAATATATTAATACATCGATTAATTCCGAATTAATCGTTCTCTCTCTTTAGACGACATTTTATCCCGGATAAAATATCTCCGTTATTAATCCTAGATTAATTTTCTCTCTCTTCTATATAATCCCAGATTATTCAAGAGTGCGAGTTGTGCGTCATCGGTGGATTATCGGGAAGCGACCCATGAGATCCCCGGATAATCTGGCAGTAAATACGGTCGTCGGAGTATCCGAATCACGTACGTACCAAGTACTACGTTCTACCGATTTACGAGACAAGGTCGACTCCTAGCAAAGCACCAAGTCTACCCAATTCTCCGGACATATCCATCAAAGAATATCTAGATCTGTATCAAGCGTAGTATACAATTGTATTGTGCATATCGGCCCAGTATCGGATAATCACGTGCTAGGGCTGGGGCTCGATAAGTGTCTGCCCCGTCCGAAACACATATCGGATGTCTGGTAACTAGTCTCTATAATCGGATATTCATGACCTGGCCATAATATCACGATTGGATGCGCATCACTTTAAGAGCACTAATACCGTATCCTGCGTGACCTCATCTCCATTACGACTGGAGTGACACTTCCGTCTTGACATCACATCCAATACACTACGATTCTCTGATAAACCCAGAAGAGGTGAACACAGAACCAGTTAAGATCCCCAACCACCAAAACCAAAGTTTACCGATTGTCGTAAGTATTAGCGATGCAAGTCTCAGGTTAAGACTATACACACCTACCTTGATTTCGGCCTCCCATAGACACCTAGTCATAATACCAATGGGATTCCGAAGGGTCTATCCAGAGCGAAGCTGTTTCCCGTACCATCGTTGAAACACGACCTCCTATCGCACTTGCACAAGTATCCAATACTTATATATATGAGAACTATGCCGTTGTGCCCTCACAACGCGCACAAGTGCAATACTAGTCTATTCCGCATTATCGATGTCCAGTCTCGATAATACTACGACTAGGGATATTTAATGATTAAACCTTTGGGGACTGATACTGTCTCATATCATTCTCAGTCCAGGAACTAATCATAGGGACCTCTCTTCATTTATATATCTATGGTGATCTAATCACAAACGATGAGAGTGCAATTTCCTTATTACATAGTTAATTTGCTACAACAACACAATGATCTGTGCAAATAGTGACGCTATGGGTCATATTATCCAACAATCTCCCACTTGGCACGTAGCGAGTCACTCAAGTGTCCTACACTCGAACTATGTACAATTCGCTCAAATTGCTGAGGAAAGGTTTTCATCAGCGGATTTGCTTAATTATCGTCTGACGCGATTTACACGATCATCACATCGCCACGATGTATGATCCGAACGAATCAGATGATACAGAAGTATATATCTGGATCGTCGATGAGACCTTTAATTCCTTAGCCTATGCTGACGCCTAGCTCAGCTGCTAACAGAACTTTATCTAATCTTATTAGATTTATTTTCTACCCAAATGGTCTTCTATTGCTGCCTCAGCTGCAGCAATGATCCGTATTTGTTGTTTATTCGGCAACAGTTATCTTGCTAGGAAGATTTCCAGCTCACTGTCCCTGTTATTCAAACTTTATAGTACCGCAGTATTTACCGGTTTGGAAACTTGCAGCAGTGATCCCAGTCACTTCAAGTTCTCCATCTCCATAGTTTAAGACAACATCTTTAGTTCTCTCAGATACTAACAGATGTTCTTTAATCTTCAATCCAGTGACTGTCACTTGGATTGACCCGATTGTGACTCCATATGCTCGAAGCGTATGAGACACCAATACAAGTACATTTTAAATGTACAATTTCCCAGAGAGTGTTAACAACTCCAAATCTATCCCAGTAGATCTTTATTCCCTGAATAAAGGTTGTTACTCCCCAGAATTCTACGGAGAATTTCTATTGAAAGAATATCTATGAACGCCAAGCTTTCACCAATTGCTTTATGGGAATTTCACTGTCAGTGCGCTCTCCCACTAACCTCCTTATATACACAAGAATTATTTCGTTTTGAGTCAAATCATAAACCATTATGATTATTTCAAAACGACAGTTCCAAGAACCTTATGCTTGCATCAATCCAAACATGGATCGAATAACCCGCAAACCTGGTTTGTCGGTTATACAAAATCGTCAGGATGTTGTAAACATCCTCAAAAGGTTTCCTTTTCAGGAAAGCGATTTTGATTTGTAACTGACATATTTCATCAATGAAATATACAGTTATCAACAAGCATCTTCAAAATGGATTTATCATGGCAACAGGTAAAAAGGTTGAACCGTTATTAACATAATGTTGATAACGCTACCTTTCCGTCAAAAGCCCTGCTTTGTACGTTGGTATGTTGCCTTCCATGTATGTCTTCCTTGAAGACCTTTAATGTACCATAGGCACAACGCCTTGTGGTACAACAACTAGTATCCAAACATAGTTGTTATACATGGAATCCATTTCGGACTCATGGCACTTTGCCATAACAGGGAGTCGATACCTCGTATCACTTCCTCTAAACGTAGTCGGATGGTACACCACCATAAGATTGACATCTTTATGGGGCGAGATCAGAAACCCATACCCTAGGTTGTTTTCTGACTCAATCCGATCTACTAGTTTCTTGTGTATTTGAAGATTAATGGTATAGATTCATCATAGATGAACTATTTGTGTTCCATTAAGGACTTCGTGCCTTGATCAGTATTACTCCGATTTTCATCGAGTATCACTATCCTCCCACTGACCACTGCATATCGGTATTCCTCTCAAGAAAACCGCATGGTGAGCAACAATTACATTGTTCTCATGTGGGATTTACAAGTACTATATTTAAGGTTTCCCTTAGGATAACTTATATTGGCACTTATCCAATTTGGGTCCTTAGTTTGGTATCATCCAAACGCTATGCCTCGCATACCCAAATTATCAGGAATGAGAAACCTCGTTTCTTTCCTGTTCATATCCTATATGATATCTGTCAAACAGATTTATATGGAACCTTATTCTAAATAAGTTTTGCACTTTTAATACATATCCTGTTGAAGGAAATAGTAGCTCAGAGCGACTCGTGATAAACCTTATTATGTCCAACAAAATTCGGTTTTTGGTTCGGACACACCGTTTAACTAACGTGTCTCGGGAGGAGTCCTCATACGAAAGAATACCATACTCTTTCATTTACATATGAAACTTACTGCTTAAGTATTTTCCATTACGGTTTCACCGTGGCGGAATAATACTATAGCCGATCTGTTTGTCTACTTCGTGTCGAAACTCTAAAGTTTCCGATATGTGTTCTTCAAAAGAAACACATAACCACAACGTGATGTCACATCCGTTAAGGTCACGAAATATTCATGTTCACATCTAGCCTAGCTAGATATGGGCCCACTACTTCACCATGAATAGGGCTAACAGATCGGTGGCCCTTTCACTATTACCAAGTAAATAGTATTTTAGGTATATTACCTAATAAACTAGATTCGCAGACCTTATTTGAATAGTCAAAACAGTCCTAGTACCCACTCTACAAAAGTGTGGATATACGAGTCTTGTTTAATAAACTAGATTCGTAGACCTTATTTGAATAGTCAAATCAGTCCTAGTACCCACTCTTCAAAAGTGTGGATATACGAGTCTTGTTTAATTGTGTCCCAGACAACAATGCCACAAATAAGTCTCAATTGATCAAATCAATTTGAGCTATTTATTTGTCTTTTATATGTTTGAGATTTTATTTATATTCAAAATATAAATTCTGTATTTATCTCAGTATCATCTTTATATATTGAAACACTTTAGTGTTCTAGAATCTAGAATAAAGGTTTCATCCGCAATGGATTAAACACTGATATAGAGATAATGTCTCTAGTTAAACTAGTTACATTATAACATTTCCTAATTTAAGTACATACCCAAAGGGTAGTTCCTAAACTTAGGTATCTGCGGTCGAAACAGCGACTTTCGTCCCGTTTCCAATTCGCAGAGAAATCTCGGCTTGAAGCCAGTATCCAGCTTACAGCGGATTCTGAACGTTAATACATATATTTTATGTACCACACTAAGTATTTAAAATCCAATTTTAATACTACTAGTGAACATAACTTGACAAATATTTTAAAGTTAGAGCCTCGCCCTTTCTTTAATTCCTTCGTGTCTTCCATATCCAAATGGTAGTCACTTTGGGATATGTCAATTACCTTTTCAATATTTCACAAACCTTTGGCCAAGCCTTGGGTTTTAGAATATCGAAATGATGTGCACCTTGTGCTACATGCCCAATTGCAAACTTTGACTTTTCTCCACTAGAATAGTCAATTAATTCTCCAAGAATTATTAATTGCAATTTTAATACTTTAAATCTAAAGATAGATTTATTGTAAGTATATTAATTAAGCACTAAAGTCATCATCACATAAATCTTCCAAAGACTTTATGCTCTACTATTTGCTTAATTATGGGCTTAGTAATAATAAGTTATTTTATCAAATAAATTAACCTATTATTAATTCCCAATTGAAAATTAAATCATTAAAACATTTAATCCAAGATTATATATTTTAAATATTCAACCTTTCAATTCTTTACTTGATTTTAATAGTCCAACTATTTAATCAAATTATTAAGGTACTATTTATTATAATGATTACAATAATCCAATTATTTAATCAACTATAATTTTAATATTGATTACTATAATCCCATTATAAAATCAACTATCATTTAATTCAATTATATTGATTACTATAATCCAATTACAAAATCAACTATATATTGAATGAGTTTGTATATAGTCCAACTATATATATTTATTAAAACAACATAAAATATTAGTCCAACTAATACTTTTGATTAATATGACGAGTAAAATATAAATGAGCGTGTTTAGCGAGTATTCGAACGAATGTTGCAAATTCAATACTTGCCTCCCACTATTTTTCGTCGAGCCTCTAACCCTCTGTGGAGTACTCGGGAAACCGTGTTTCCTAGTGGGCTAGGATCCTATTAAATAACACACAACCCTGACTTTGGCCAATAAAAAGCTGTATGCTATTTAACTAGGTAGATCTCACAGATCAATTGGATCTCATCCAATTCCTAGATCCGGTTAGGTGGACATCCAAGTCCGAAACATATGTATAATGTCAATGTATCCAATACATTTTCCTAACCATATCCTCTGAATCATTTAGGCCTTGGCTTTGGCCAAACACAAACCTAATGATTCCAGTTAAGCGGGACCCATTGACGAGGATAGTTTCGTAATCAATGTCATTGGACAAAAAGTGATCTGACTTTGGTCAATAAAAATCACGATTTGGACAAGACACCGATATGCAACAAACTCTCATGATTCAAGTACATCCTTGATTGACAAAGGTCTTGACTTTGGTCAAAAACAAACCAATGCCAACTTCGGATCTTGAACAAGAATCATTCAATGGAAGGATATTTGCTTAATATAATTGAGGGATTTTCGCGTGCAAATTGGCTACCAATTTAATTATCTTTGTTAAGGTCTCATCATCATACACCCTTAAACATGCATTCTAAATACATAATAAAGCGAGTATGAAATAAAATAATAATGATATGCGGATGGATACTTAACACATTGATCCTAGATCAAATCTCTCCCTTTCTCACTCAAGCTAGCACTTGTACTACTTCTACCCGTTACACTACACTTCTAAAGAAACCTCATATATATAGAGGGGAATAGGTGAGAAGAGAATACAAAGAGAAAGAAGGTGATAAGGCTGGACACGCAGGTCCAATTTAATAAATCGAATTTATTACAACAATTTCTAAAATTGCCCACCCGACTAATATCCATCCGATATACATTATTCATTCAACACAACCACGTATTCACACACATAAGCATGTTATCAATCAATCTAATCAAATTAATTAATCTGATAATTAAGTGATCATCCAATGTTCAAACAACGATTTGATTTTGTTCGAGTCAAACTCGTTTTTGCGAATAAGTACTCAAAGTACGAATTCATGAATTAAATTAAACTACATCATTAAATCTAATTTAACATGTATTTAATACTAATTCACTATTCAATTCAAAATTAAATATTACACTTTTATTTAATAAACCTTTTACGATTTAAATTCCAAATCTAATCGTAACGCGTCTCAAAGACCGATTAACGTCCAACGTCAATTCAATTAAAGTCCAATGGGCTTTTGATTGATTTCTTAAGGCGTGGACTTTTGGTCAACTCGGGTCAAACCGATAACCAAAGTCCAATCCGGGATTTACCCCATAAGCCCATAAATCAATCTTGGCCCATTAGGCCCAATTGAACTTTAAAGGTTCATTAGCTGCAATTGGGCTTTATGGTTAAGGTTTTGGGCCCAATTGGATCCAATCCACTTGGCCTAAACCAAACTTGATAAATCAAGCCCAAAAGGCCCAATTACAACAATTCAAGCCCAAATCCAATTTAAGCCTAAATAATTAATTACACTAATCCAATTACGCAATTTAATTACCTAAAGTGCATTATATGATTAATCAACTAAATCAACATTTTTAAAACACCAAATTAGTCTTATTAATCATATTCAATTCATTATCACATGTCAAACACACATAATGAAAAATCAAACCCATTACATGCTTTCATGCTCTCGGCCAAGGAGGGATTTTGTGTCCGATTTGGTTTCGATCCAATCGAACCTACAATCGACATCAAATCACCATCCAATTTGATTTTATACACATCCAATGTCACAAAACCAAAATTCCAAGACAACATTAGGGCATATCACATTCGGCCAACATATAGATTTTAGGGTTTATGTTCAATTCAAAATCTAATCCAATTCGATTCAAATTAACATCATCCTACATGATTTTAACTCATCCAATGAATCAAAATCAAAAAATTCCAAGGATTCAAAATCCATTAAAACATTCGGCCAAGGCAATAAGTTTGGGGAAAATAATTCCAAATCATTTTTCATCAAATTAGTCCAACCAAAATGAATTTAAACATGTTATAAGCATACTCAAACAAGCAATTTATTCAAATCATGCTCAACAAACATTTACCCAAATTTAAGCCCTACAAATTTCATGCTTGCAACATTAGCTCATGATGCCATTGTTGGTTTTTCTAAGGTCCCAAGATCAAATCAAGACATGAAATTATGTGTGAACACATCAACGGAGGTAGCGGAATACTCACATTGATCGGTAGAGTCGATTTGAAGACAATGAACCAAAAAACGCACTGCCATGTAAGCCTACTGCATGCAGTCCACTGCCTACAAAAACAGAAAATTAAGTGAAGAAACGGAGCTCCTAGCTTCGTCGGATGGATCCCGTCTCATGGTCGAACCTCCCTACCACCTTCGCAAGACTTGTAAGTGTGCTAGCACTTGATTTCTCACCATGAGAAACCACTCTTGCTTCCCTTTAGCTCACGCCCAAACTGGTTCCAAACCAGTGAACACTTTGCTCAAATGGGCGTGAGAGAGGAGAGAAAATTTGAGAGAGAAGAAGGTTGTGTTATGTTAATTAAAATGATTTACCAAAAATCAATTTATATTTATGCCATAATTTATTAAATTAATAATAAAATTATGACACATAACATGCAATGGCTTAGAGTATAAAACACTCAATTTCCATGCAATAACATTGAGTGCATGGTACACAATCTACATGCAATGACATTGAGTACAATGTACACAATCTACATGCAAAGCATTAGAATGACATGTGTCATGTGGGCCCCACACGTTCCCAAATGAAAGTGGGCCCACGTGCACTCACGCGTTCGGGTTCGATATTTCCGAAATACCGAGCTTACGTCGCGACGTTAATTCAATCGAATTTAAATAAATAATCGCGCCCCGGCGAAATTATTATTTACGTCGCTAACGAATTAATTCTTAATTAACTCGTTTGCCCGAATTAAAATCTGATTTTAATTCCGCGTCGAAATCTAATTTCGTCTAATATATCGAATATATTAATACATCGATTAATTCCGAATTAATCGTTCTCTCTCTTTAGACGACATTTTATCCCGGATAAAATATCTCCGTTATTAATCCTAGATTAATTTTCTCTCTCTTCTATATAATCCCAGATTATTCAAGAGTGCGAGTTGTGCGTCATCGGTGGATTATCGGGAAGCGACCCATGAGATCCCCGGATAATCTGGCAGTAAATACGGTCGTCGGAGTATCCGAATCACGTACGTACCAAGTACTACGTTCTACCGATTTACGAGACAAGGTCGACTCCTAGCAAAGCACCAAGTCTACCCAATTCTCCGGACATATCATCAAAGAATATCTAGATCTGTATCAAGCGTAGTATACAATTGTATTGTGCATATCGGCCCAGTATCGGATAATCACGTGCTAGGGCTGGGGCTGGATAAGTGTCTGCCCCGTCCGAAACACATATCGGATGTCTGGTAACTAGTCTCTATAATCGGATATTCATGACCTGGCCATAATATCACGATTGGATGCGCATCACTTTAAGAGCACTAATACGTATCCTGCGTGACATCATCTCCATTACGACTGGAGTGACACTTCCGTCTTGACATCACATCCAATACACTACGATTCTCTGATAAACCCAGAAGAGGTGAACACAGAACCAGTTAAGATCCCCAACCACCAAACCAAAGTTTACCGATTGTCGTAAGTATTAGCGATGCAAGTCTCAGGTTAAGACTATACACACCTACCTTGATTTCGGCCTCCCATAGACACCTAGTCATAATACCAATGGGATTCCGAAGGGTCTATCCAGAGCGAAGCTGTTTCCCGTACCATCGTTGAAACACGACCTCCTATCGCACTTGCACAAGTATCCAATACTTATATATGAGAACTATGCCGTTGTGCCCTCACAACGCGCACAAGTGCAATACTAGTCTATTCCGCATTATCGATGTCCAGTCTCGATAATACTACGACTAGGGATATTTAATGATTAAACCTTTGGGGACTGATACTGTCTCATATCATTCTCAGTCCAGGAACTAATCATAGGGACCTCTCTTCATTTATATATCTATGGTGATCTAATCACAACGATGAGAGTGCAATTTCCTTATTACATAGTTAATTTGCTACAACAACACAATGATCTGTGCAAATAGTGACGCTATGGGTCATATTATCCAACACCAGCTTGCCATATTTCATAAATGAAACATGCAGCATTAGCAAGCATTGTCCAAGTAGATTTACCATAGCAATGATAAAAGGTTTCGTCGTAATCGACACAATATTTGATAATGATAATTTTCGCTACACCCTAGCTTAGTACGTGGTATGTTGCCTTCCATGTATGTCTTCCCTGAAGACGATATAGTAACAATAGGCACAATGCCTTCCGGTACAACAACTACTATCTAAACTTAGTTGATATACATGGAATCCATTTTTGATATCATGGCACTTTGCCATTATAGGGAGTCGATACCTTGTAATCATTTTCTCATACGTAGTCATATCGTATTCCTCAATAAGATTGACATCTTTATGAGGTGAGATCATAAAACCATACCTCCCAGGTGTTTCTGACTCTCTCCGACTAGCGCGGTTCTTGTGTATTGAAGATTATTGTACAGTTTCATCCTTGATGAACTATCTGTGTTCCATTAAGGAATCGGTGCCTGTAATAGTATTACTCTGATTTCCATCGAGTTTTACTTTCCTCCACTTACCACTGCATATTGGTATTCCTCTTAGGAAAACCGCATGGTCAGCAACAATTACATTGTTCTCATGTGAATTATAAGTACTATACTTTGGTTTCCCTAGGATAACCTACAACTTAGGCACTTATCCGATTTGGGTTTTAGTTTGGTATCATCCAAACAATGCTAGCATACCCAAATCTTCAGGAATGAGAAAACCCGGTTTCTTTCCTGTTCATATATATTATGAAGTCTGTCAACAGATTTTTATGGAACCTTATTCAAATAAGTTTTGCACTGATTATGCTATTCCCTAAAGAAAATGGTAGCTCAGAGCGACTCATGATTATCCTTATCATGTCCAACAAAATTCGGTTTCTCCGTTCAGACACACCGCTCAATTGAGGTGTTCCGGGAGGAGTCCTCTGTGAAAGAATACTATACTCTTTCAGGTAATCAAAATTTATTGCTTAAGTATTTTCATCATGGTCTAATCATGATGTCTTAATACTTTAGCCGATTTGTTTGTCTATTTCGTGTCGAAACTCTTTGAATTCATCAAAAGTTTTTCTGATTCGTTTTCACAAGAAACACATAACCATAACGCGATGCAACATCCGTAAAGGTTACGAAGTGTTCATATCCACCTCTAGCCTAGCTAGATATGGGCCCACTTACGTCACTATGAACGAAGGCCAACAGATCGGTGGCACTTGTTACTTTTACCAAGTAAAAGGTGTTTTAGGCATTTGCCCAATAAACTAGATTCGTAGACTTTATTTGAATAGAATCAAATCAGTCCTAGTATCCACTCTTCAAAAGTGTGGATATACGAGTCTTGTTAATTGTGTCCCAGACAACAATGCCACTTATAAGTTTCAACTGATTAATTCAGTTTGAGCTATTTGTTTTCATATCATAGTTTGATATTTATTTATAGTCAAAATATAAATACTGTTATTCACATCGAATGTGTTTATCTCAATATCATTGTTATAAAATAAAACACTTTAGTGTTCCAGAATATAAAGGTATACCCGCAACGGGTTAAACCCTGATATAGAGATATTGTTTCTAGTTTAACTAGGTACATTTTAACAGTTTCCTAATTTAAGTACACACCCGAAGGGTAGTTCCTAAACTTATGATTCTACGGTTAAAACGGTGACTCTTGTTCCGTTTCCAATTCGTAGATAAATCTCAACTGAAGTCAGTCTCCTACTTATCAGTAGATTATGCACACCAATACATATCTATGTATCACATTTAGTATCTAAAATCCAATTTTAATACTACTAGTGAACATGTTTATGACAAACATACTTGAAGTCGGAGCCTTGCACCGTCTTCTCTTCCTTCATGTTTGCCTTGTCCATAAGGCAGTCGTGCTTCAGTGACCCCGTTTGCAACAGTTTAGGCAGACATTTGGGGATATGTCCTATGTCTTCCCAGAAGATTATAATGACTTTGCCTTTGCCCTTTTTTTCCACACCCCATAAGCCTTTGGCCAAGCCTTGGCCTTCTGGGATGTCGAAGTAAGATGCGCCTTGCGCTTCTTGCCTATTGCAAACTTTGGCTTTGTCTCCTTGAGCATAGCCATTAACTCTCCAAGAGTTTTCTATTGCAATTTAGTACTTCTAAGATCTATGGATAGATCTATGAAGATCCTTCAATTTCATTATCATACTATAAAGATCTAATCCTTAGTTCTGATTAAGAAATTAAGGAGTCTTTGCGGCAAGCATAATAGATTAAGCACTAAAGTTATCATCACATGAATATTCCAAATATCGTGTTCTACTATTTGCTCAACTTCGGGCTTAGGCTAGAGACGTCACTCTATCAAATAAAGTAACTTCTCGGTCACCAGGACTATCCTGAGATTTTATTCCAAATCTGAAAATTAAAGCCGTTTAAAAAACATTTTCACCCAGGATTATGTTTTAAACATTAATCTTTCAATTATCTTGATTCTAATAGTCCAACTATTTAATCAACGATTTCAGGTACTATTTATTATAATGATTACTATAGTCTAACTATATAATCAACTATAATTTAATTGGTTAGATTCAAATATATTGATTACTATAATCCAATTATATAATCAACTATAATTGAATTAGTTTGAATACAGTCCAACTGTTCAATTAAAACAACGATTAAGTATTAGTCCAACTAATATATTAATTTATATTGATGAAAAATGAAATGAGCGCGTATTGGCAAGTAACTAAACGAATATTGCAAATTTAATACTTGCCTCCCACTATTTTTCGGCTAGCCTCTAACCCTCTGTGGAGTACTCGGGAAACCTTGTTTCCTAGTGGGCTAGGATCCGGTTAAATAAAACACAATCTTGACTTTGGCCAACAAATTGTATGATAATTAACTAGGTAGATCTCTAAGATCAATTGGATCTCATCCAATTCCTAGATCCAGTAGGTGGACATCCAAGTCCGAAACATATTCTTATATATGCCAATATATCCAATATATTCCCTAACATTTTTCCTATGAATCAATTAAGCCTGGCTTTGGCACAACAAACTTAATGATCCCAGTTAGCGGAACCCATTGACTATGGAAAGCTTCGTAATCGATGTCGATGGACAAGAAGTGATCTTGACTTTGGCCAACAAATCACAACTTGGACAAGACACCGATATGGAACAAAGCCTTCATGATTCAAACACATCCGCGACGGACAAAGGTCTTGACTTTGGCCAACAAACCAGTGCCAATCTTGGATCTTGAGTAAGAATCACTCAATGGAAGGAAAAAATGCTTAATATGTGTTGAGGGTTTTTCGCGTAATTGGCAACCAATTAATTATCTTTGTTAGGTCTCATCATCATACACCCTTAAACATGCATTCTAAAAATATAATAAGGCGTGTAGGCTGTAATAAATAAATAATATGATATACAGATGGATATTAAACACATTGTTCCTAGAACAAATCTCTCCATTCCTCTCTCCCGCTAGCACAAGTATTACTTCTACCCGATTACATAACACTTCTAAAGAAACCTCATTTACATTGAGGGGAATAGGTGAGAAGAGAAATACAAAGAGTCAACAGGTAATAGGCTAGACACGCAGGTCAAATTAATAAATTCTAAATTTATTACAACAATTTCCAAAATTGCCCTCACCCATCTAATATCCATCCGATATACATTATTCATACATCGCATCCATGTATTCACACAAAGCATGTTATCAATCAATCTAATCCAATTAATTAATCTGAAATTAATGACCATCCAATGTTCAAACAATGATTTGATTTTGTGTGAGTCCGACTCGTTTTGCGAATAAGTACTCAAAGTACGAATTCTTGAATTATATTAAACTACAATATTAAATCCAATTTAATTTTGTATTTAATACTAATTCTATATTTAATTCTAAATTAAATAATTACATTTTTTGATGTGCCTTTACGACTTAGATTCCAAATCTAATCGTTACGGGCCTCAAAGCCCAATTAACATCCAATGTTAATTTAATTAATGTCCAATGGGCTTTTAATTAATTTCTTAAGGCATGGACTTTTGGTAAATATGGGTCAAACCCAAATACCAAAGCCCATTTAAGGAATCACCCTTATTTGCCAAGAAATCAATTTAGGCCCATTAGGCCCAATTAATATATTAAAGGTCCATTTAGTTATATTTGGACTTTATGGATATGGTTTTGGGCCCAATTGGATCCAACCAATTAGCCTAAACCAAACTTGGCCGAACCAAGCCCATTAAGCCCAATTACAACTTTACAAGCCCAATTCCAAATTTGGCCCAATTAATTAAATTACCAAAATTCCAAATTTCATAATTAAATTAATTAAAGTGTATGCCATAATTAATTTAACAAATTATTATTTCCAAAACATCAATTTACACAATTAATTATGCTTATTATCATCAACACATGTCCAACATATTAGAATAAAAAATCAATCATTTTCCATGCTATTCATGTCACGACAATTTGGGGATTTCTTTGTCCAATTCGGTTTTAATCCAATTAAATCCTCAATCAACATTACCCAAATGATTTCATCTCATCCAATGATCAAAAACACAAAAAACACCATGACAATAGGGCAACAATATGTTTCGGCCAAGCCTACATTTTTGGGGAAAAATTGATCCAATCCATTTTTCACAAAATTGATCAAAAACAACTCCAAGTCATCCATATACAAGCATGCTCAAACAAGTAATTTAGTCAAAACATGCTCAAATCCAATTTACCCAAATTTTACCCTAAGTATATTTCATGCTCAAAATGGCTCAAGATACCATTGTTGGGTTTCTAGGTTAGTCCCCAAGATCAATTCAAGCATAGAAATCATGTGTGAATACTCA
Organism: Zanthoxylum bungeanum; assembly: GCA_019454045.1. Classification (NCBI taxonomy): domain Eukaryota; kingdom Viridiplantae; phylum Streptophyta; class Magnoliopsida; order Sapindales; family Rutaceae; genus Zanthoxylum; species Zanthoxylum bungeanum. The sequence continues at coordinate 111,880 of SKCR01030607.1, forward strand.
AAGAAGAATGGTGGAATCATACTAACAATGATCGGTTTTTGCAATGCGAGGAACAACAAAAATCTATAAGCTTTTCCTCCAAGGTGCCCACGGTTTTGTTCCCTTTTGTGCTCCATTATGTTCGGCCAAGCTCCAAGCTTGGGTGTACATTCCATGCCCATGGGTAGGTTTCCCTATCACCTTCATAAGACTCCTAATGTGTGCTAGTACTCGGAAAAATTTGCCGCAAATCTTTCCCTATTCATCTTCTTCTTTCTCGGCAATTACAGAAATTTGGAGAAGAAAATGGCCCAAGGCCGAGAGATAAGAGAGAGAGTGAGAAGAGATTGTATTGGTTAATTTTATTTTCAAAAACAAATACCAAAAAACCAATTACTAATTCCAAAAAGGTGTATGGCATTTATGCCTCCCAACAACTCACATCACTCATGAATAGTGACTGGTTGTCAATCACTCAAAGTGACAAGACATCCATCACATGAATGACGAGTGATGTGACGTGTGATGTGACTTATGGGCCGCACTTGAATTCGAAATGCGAGTGGGCCCGCAAACACTCCCGGACTCGGGTTTGCTAATTCTTAATTAACGAATTTTCCGTTGCGACGTAATTAAATCGAATTTAATAAAATAATTATGTCTAGCAAAATTATTATTCACGTCGCTAGCGACCCATGAGATCCCCGGATATGTTGGCAGTAAATCCGGTCGTCGGACAATCCGAACATGTACGTACCTAGTACTACGTTTTTATTGATTTACAAGACATGGTTGGCTTCTAGTAAAGCACCGTGCCTACCCAAGTTCCCAATTCGCAGAAATATTCTAAAGGAATATGTGATCTATATCAGGTGTAAGTATACGTAGTATTGCGGATTTCGATCAGCATCGGATGTCACGTGCTAAGGCCTGGGGCGAATTTGGTATGCCCCGTACGAAGCACATATCGGATCTCTGGTAATAGTCTCTATAAAGCGGATAATCATGTCCTAATCATATTTCCTGATGACTGCAGTATAAAAGAGCACCAGTTCCTATCCTACGTGATCATCATCTCCACTATGACTGGAGTGATACTTCCATCTCGACATCACACCCAATACACTACGATTCTCAATATACCCAGAAGAGGCGTACACAGAGCCTGTTAAAGCCCTGGACGACCAAAACCAAAGTATATTGATTGTCGCAAGTATTAGCGGTGCAAGTCTTAAGTTAAGACCAAATACACCTACCCTGATTCGGACTTCCATAGACACATAGTCATACTACCAATCGAATTCCGAGGGGTCTATCCAGAGCGAAGCTGTTCCTATATCATCGGTAAACACAACCTCCTATTACACTTGCATGAGTATCCAATACCCAAATATATGAGAACTATGTCGTTATGCTCCCACAACGCGTACAAGTGTAATACTAGTCTTTTACGCATTATCGATGTCCAATCTCGATAATACTCTGAGTAGGGATATTTAATTATTAAACCTTTATGGATTGATACTGTCTCATATCATCTCAATCCGGAACTAATCATATGGACCCTTTATCATTTATATATCTTGGTAATCTAATTACAATGATAAAGAGTAATTTTCCTTTGTCACTAGTTAATTTGTACACAACACCCATGATCTATACAAATAGTGATGCGATGGGTCATAATTGTCCAACAACTTCCATCTTGACATCACACCCAAAAGTTAATTATGCCTAAAAATCACTATTCACGTCGCTAACGAATTAATTCTAAATTAACTCGTTCCCCGAATTAAAATCTAATTTTAATTCCGCGTCGAAATCCAATTTCGTATAATATATCGAATATATTATTTTATCGATTAATTCCAAATTAATCGTTCTCTCTTTAAATAATATTTTATCCCAGATAAAATATCTCCGTAATTAATCCCAAATTAATTTTTCTCTCTCTTTATAATTAATCCCAGATTAATAAAGTGCGAGTCATACGTAATCGGTGAATCTTCGGAAGCGACCAATGAGATCCCCGGATATGTTGGCAATAAATCCGGTCGTCGGACTATCCGAACACGTACGTACCTAGTACTACTTTTTTACCGATTTACAAGACATGGTTGGCTTCTAGCAAACACACCGTGCCTACCCAATTCTCCAGAAATATTCTTACTGGAATATGTGATCTATATTAGGCGTAGTATACGTAGTATTGCATATTTCGATCCAGTATCGGATGTCACGTGCAAGGCCTGGGGCTGGAAATGTGTCTGCCCCGTACGAAGCACATATCACATCTCTGGTAACTAGTCTCTATAATCGGATAAACATGACCTAGTCATAATATCCCGATAGCTGCAGCATATAAGAGCGCCAGTTCCGTATCCAACGTGATTATCATCTCCACTGTGACTGGAGTGATACTTCCGTCTTGACATCACACCCAATACACTACGATTCTCAATATACACAGAAGAGGCGTACACAGAACCTGTTAAAGCCCTTGACGACCAAAACCAAAGTATATTGATTATCGCAAGTATTAGCGGTGCAAGTCTCAGGTTAAGACCAAATACACCTACCCTGATTCGGACTTCCATAGACACATAGTCATACTACCAATGGAATTCCGAGGGGTCTATCCAGAGCGAAACTGTTTCCGTACCATTGGTAAACACAACCTCCTATTACACTTGCATGAGTATCTTATACCCAAATATATGAGAACTATGTCGTTATGCTCCCACAACGCGCACAAGTGTAATACTAGTCTTTTACGCATTATCGATGTCCAATCTCGATAATACTCTGACTAGGGATATTTAATTATTAAACCTTTATGGATTGATACTGTCTCATATCATCTCAATCTGGAACTAATCATAGGACCTTCTATCATTTATACATCTTGGTAATCTAATTACAAATGATAAAATGGCAATTTCCTTTGTCACATAGTTAATTTGTACAACAACACCATGATATGTACAAATAGTGATGCTATGGTCATAATTGTCCAACAATCTCCCACTTGGCCTATAGCCAATCACTCAAGTGTCCTACACCCGAACTATGTACGGTTCGCTCAAACTTCTGCTGAGGAAATGCTTTCGTCACGGATTTGCATGATTATCATCTGATGCGATTTATTCGATCATCACATATCGCCACAATGTATGATCCGAACGAATCAGATGAATATTTGAAGTATATATCTGGATCGTTGATGAGACCATTAATTCTTTAGCCTGTGCTGAGCCTAGCTCAGCTGCTAACAGAACTACTCATAATCTGATTAGGATTATTATCGATCCAAAAGGCTTCTATTGCTGCCTCAGCTGCAGCAATAACCCGCTTTTGTTGTTTATCCATAACAGTATCTTACTTGGAAGATTTCCAGCTCACTGGTCCGTTATTCAAACTTTATAATACCGTTCTTACGACTTATAGTCGTTTTTATCGGTTGCGAAACTTGCAACCGTGAACCAGTCACTTCAAGTTCTCCTTCTCCATAGTATAAGACAGCATCCTTAGTTCCTCTAAGATACTCAAGGATGTTCTTAACATCAATCCAACGACTATCACTTGGATTGGCCTAATTGTGACTCCATATGCTCAAAGCATATGAGACACCAGGTCGCGTACATTTATTTCAATGTACGAGTTCTCGGAGAGTGCTAACAAATTTTAGATCTATCCTAGTAGATCCTTATTCCTAGAATAAAGGTTGTTTCTCCAAGAATTCTACGGAGAATTTTCTTGAAAGCCAAGCTTTCACCGATTGTATTATGGGAATAACATTTGCAAGAAATATTATGTCATCATTATTTGGGACATTCACTTTCAGTGAGCTCCCACTAACCTCCTTATATACACAAGAATCATTATCGTTTTGAATTAAATCATATACCATTATGATTACATCAAAACTATAGTTCCAAGAACTCAATGCTTGCTTCAATCCATAAATGGATCGAATTAACTTGCAAACCTTGTTTGCTCATTTTGTTACGACAAAATCGTCAGGATGTTGTAAACATCTTCCAAAAGGTTTCCGTTAAGGAAAGCGGTTTTGGCATTTAGTTGCCATATTTCATAAATGAAACATGCAGCATCAGCAAGCATTATCCAAATGGATTTAACCAAGGCAACATCTAAAAGGTTTCGTCATAATCGACACAATGTTGATAACGATACCTTTATTGCTACAAGCCTAGCTTAGTACGTTGGTATGTTGCCTTCCATGTATGTCTTCCTTGAAGACTTATATAGTACCAATAGGCACAACACCTTCCGGTACAACAATCAGTGTCCAAACTTGGTTGGTATACATGGAATCCATTTCGGACATCATGGCACTTTGCCATAATAGGGAGTCGATACCTTGTATCACTTCCTCATACATAGTCAGTTCGTATTCCTCAATAAGATTGACATCTTTATGAGGTGAGATCAGAAACCCCATACCCCGGGTTATTTTCCGACTCTCTCTGACTTACGCGGTTCTTGTGTATTCGAAGATTATTGGTATAGTTACATCCTTGATGAACTATTTGTGTTCCATTAGGAATCGGTGCCTGGAATAGTATTACTCTGATTTTCATCGAGTTTTACTTTCTTCCCACTTACCACTGCATATTGGTATTCCTCTTAGGAAAACCGCATGGCGAGCAACAATTACATTGTTCTCTAGTGAGTTGTATAAGTACTATACTTTTGTTTCCCTAGGATAACCTACAATTAGGCACTTATCCGATTTGGGTTTTAGTTTGGTATCATCCAAACATATGCCTAGCATCCCAAATCTTCAGGAATGAGAAAACTCGGTTTCTTTCCTGTTCATATCTAATATGAAGTCTGCCTAACAGATTTTTATGGAACCTTATTCAAAATAGGTTTTGCACTGTTAAAGCTTATCCTGTGAAGGAAATGGTAGCTCAGAGCGACTCATGATTAACCTTATCATGTCCAACAAAATTCGATTTCTCCGTTCGGACACACCGTCAAATTGACGTGTTCCGGGAGGAGTCCTCATTGAAAGAATACTATACTCTTTCAAGTATACGAGAAACTTATTGCTTAAGTATTTCATCAAGGTCTAACCGTGATGTTTTGATACTTTAGCCGATCTGTTTGTCTATTTCGTGTCGAAACTCTTTGATTTCATCAAAAGTTTCCGATCCGTGTTTCAGAAGAAACACATAACCATAACGCGATGCCACATCCGTCAAGGTCACGAAACATTCATATCCACCTCTAGCCTAGCTAGACTTGGGCCTACTTACGTCACTATGAACGAGGGCTAACAGATCGGTGGCACTTGCACTTTTACCAAGTAAAAGGTGTTTTAGGCACTTTGCCTAATAAACTAGATTCGTAGACTTTATTTGAATAGAATCAAACCTGTCCTAGTATCCACTCTTCGAAAGTGTTGATATACGAGTCTTGTTTAATGTGTCCCAAACAACAATGCCACAAATAAGTCTCATCTGATCAAATCAGTTTGAGCTATTTGTTTGTCATGTTATACGTTTGAGATTCTTTTATATTCAAAATATAAATTCTGTTATTCATATCTAATGTGTTTATCTCAATATCATCTTTATAAAATGAAACACTTTAGTGTTCTAGAATATAAAGGTATATCCGCAACGGATTATACTCTGATATAGAGATAATGTTTCTAGTCAAACTAGTTACATTGTAACAGTTTCCTAATTTAAGTACACACCGAAATGGTAGTTCCTAAACTTAGGTTTCTACGGTTAAAACAACGACTTTCGTCCCGTTCTCAATTCACAGATAAATCTCAACTGAAGTCAGTATCCTGCTAATGAGCAGATTCTGCACACCAGTACATATATTTATGTACCACATCCAGTATCTAAAATCCAATTTTAATACTAGTAGTGACCATATTTATAACAAACATATTTGAATTTGGAGCCTTGCACCGTCTTCACATCCTTCATGTCTGCCTTGTCCATACGGCAGTCACGCTTCAGTGACCCCGTTTTCCACAGTTTAGGCAGACATCTTGGGATATATCCTTTGTCTTCCCAGAAGACTATAATGACTTTGCCTTTGCCCCTTTTCCATACCCCAGAAGCCTTTGGCCCAGCCTTGGCCTTCTAGAATGTCGAAGTAAGATGCGCCTTGCGCTTCTTGCCTTATTGCAAACTTTGGCTTTGTCACATTGAGTATAGCTATTAACTCTCCAAGAGTTTTGTATTACAATTTGTACTTCTAAGATCTAATTATAGATCTATGAAGATCCTTCCATTTCAATATCATACTATAAGGATCTAATCCTTAGTTCTGACTAAGAAATTAAGGAGTCTTTGCGGCAAGCACAACGGATTAAGCACTAAAGTTATCATCACATGAATATTCCAAATATCATGTTCTACTATTTGTTCAACTCCAGGCTTAGGCTCGAGACGTCACTATATCAAATAAAGTAACTTCTCGGTTTTCAGGACTATCCTGAAATTTTTTTCCCAATTTGAAAATTAAAGCTGTTTAAATACATTTTCACCCAGGATTATGTTTTAAACACTAGTCTTTCAATTATCTTGATTTTAATAGTCCAACTATTTAATCAACGATTTTAGGTACTATTTAATATTATGATTACTATAGTCCAACTATATAATCAACTATAATTTAATTGGTTAAATTCAATTATATTGATTACTATAATCCAATTATAAAATCAACTATTAATTGAAATGGTTAATTCAAATATATTGATTACTATAATCCAATTATATAATCAACTATAAATGAAATAGTTTGAATACAGTCCAACTATTTAATTAAAACAACGATTAAATATTAGTCCAACTAATAAATAATTTATTTGACGAAATATTGAAATGAGCGCGTATAGCAAGTAACTAAACGAATATTGTAAATTTAATACTTGCCTCCCACTATTTTTCGGTGAGCCTCTAACCCTCCGTGGAGTACTCAGGAAACCTTGTTTCCTAGTGGGCTTGGATACCGTTAAATAACATACAATCTTGACTTTGGCCAACAAATTGTATGATAATTAACTAGGTAGATCTCTAAGATCAAATGGATCCCATCCAATTCCTAGATCCAGTAGGTGGACATCCAAGTCCGAAACATATATCTTATATATGCCAATATATCCAATATATTCCCTAACCTTTTTCCTCTGAATCAACTAAGCCTTGGCTTTGGCACAACAAACTTAGTGATCCCAGTTAAGCGGACCCATTGACCATGGAAAGCTTCGTAATCAATGTCGATGGACAAGAAGTGATCTTGACTTTGGCCAACAAATCACAACTTGGACAAGCACCGATATGGAACAAAGCCTTCATGATTCAAACACATCCGCGACGGACAAAGGTCTTGACTTTGGCCAACAAACCAGTGCCAGTCTTGGATCTTGAGTAAGAATCACTCAATGGAAGGAAAAATTCTAATATGTTTTGAGGGTTTTTTCGCGTAATTGGCAACCAATTAATTATCTTTGTTAAGGTCTCATCATCATACACCCTTAAACATGCATTCTAAACACATAATAAGGCACATAATAAATAAATATAATAATGATATGCAGATGGATACTTAACACATTGTTCCTAGAACAAATCTCTCCATTTCCTCTCTCTTGCTAGCACAAGGATTACTTCTACCCGATTACATAACACTTCTAAGGAAACCTTATTTACATTGAGGGGAATAGGTGAGAAGAGAAATAAAATGAGAAATGAGGTAATATGCTGGACACGCAGGTCCAATTAATAAATTCTAAATTTATTACAATAATTTCCAAAATTGCCCTCACCCATCTAATATCCATCCGATATACATTATTCATACATCGCATCCATGTATTCACCATGTTATCAATCAATCTAATCCAATTAATTAATCTGAATATTAATGACCATCCAATGTTCAAACAACGATTTGATTTTGCGCGAGTCGACTCGTTTTACGAATAAGTACTCAAAGTACGAATTCTTGAATTATATTAAACTAAAATATTAAATCCAATTTAATTTGTATTTAATACTAATTCTATATTTAATTCTAAATTAAATAATTACACTTTTTAATGTGCCTTTACGACGTAGATTCTAAATCTAATCGTTACGGGTCTCAAAGCCCGATTAACATCCAATGTCAATTTAATTTAAAGTCCAATGGGCTTTCAATTAATTTCTTAAGGCATGGAATTTTGGTCAATATGGGTCAAACCCAAATACCAAGGCCCATTTAAGGAATCACCCTTATTTGCCAAGAAACTAATTTAGGCCCATTAGGCCCAATTAAAATTAAAGGTCCATTAAGTCATAATTGGACTTTATGGATATGGTTTTGGGCCCAATTGGCAACAACTAATTTAGCCTAAACCAAACTTGGCCCAACCAAGCCCATTAAACCCAATTACAACTTTAAAAGCCCAATTCCAAATTTGGCCCAATTAATTAACTTACAAAATTCCAAATTTCACAATTAATTATTTAAAGTGTATTTCCATAATTAATTACCAAATTAACATTTCCAAAACATAATTTACTCAATTAATTATGCTCATTATCATCAACATATGTCCAACACATTTGAATAAAAAAACAAATCACATCATTTTCATGCTTTTAGCTCACGGCATCGATGGGGTTTTATGTCTGATTTCGGTTCAATCCAATTGAATTACAAATCAAATTTCCCAATTGTTTCAACTCATCCAATGATCAAAGGAACAAAAATCCATGACTTAGGGTAACAATACATTCGGCCAAGCCAAATTTTGGGGAAAAATTGATCCAATCAACTTTCAAGAAATTGATCATATACAACTTCAATACATCATCATTCAAGCATACTCAATCAATCAATTTTATCAAATCATGCTCAAATTGATTTTACCCAATTTTTACCCTAAGTTCATTCTCAAAATGGCTCAAGATACCATTGTTGGATTTCAAGCAAGAAACATATGTGAATACATCAAGAAGTATGGTGGAATCATACTTACATTGATCGGTTATGCGATGCGTTAAACATAAAAATATTTTCCTCCTCCAAGGTGCTCACGGCAATGGGCTGTTTTGTGCTCCTCCAAAATTCGGCCATGGATGTCCTCCAAGCTCCAAGCTTTGTGTTGTGATTCCATGCCCACATGTGGGTTTCCCTATCACCTTCGCAAGACTCCTAAAGCGTGCTAGCACTCGGAAAAATTTACCGCAAATCTTTCCATTTGCTTCTCATTGTATTCGGTAATTGCAGATTTTTTAGAGCAATAATGGCCCTAGGCCGAGAGAGTGAGAGGAGAGAAGAGAGAAAATGTGTTGGATTGATTTCTAAAACCAAAAAGAAAAATGATATACCAAATATTGTTTTGGTAATAGTCATTCAAAGCTTGACTTTGGAGTGTAAATCAAGCATCCACTAACTTCACCAAAACCCATCACCAAAAAGCAACTTTAAAGTGACAAGTGATGTGACATATGGGCCCCACTCGATTCAAAATACGAGTGGGCCAGCAAACACTCCCGGGCTCGGGTTCGCTAATTCCGAATTAATGAATTTTCCGTTGCGACGTAATTAAATAATTATGCCTAGCAAAATCACTATTCACGTCGCTAGCGAATTAATTCTAAATTAACTCGTTCGCCCAAATTAAAATCTAATTTTAATTCCGCGTTGAAATCCAATTTCGTATAATATATCGAATATATTATTTTATTGATTAATTCCAAATTAATCGTTCTCTCTCTTTAAATAATATTTTATCCCAGATAAAATATCTCTGTAATTAATCCCATATTAATTTTCTCTCCCTTATAATTAATCCCAGATTAATAAAGTGCGAGTCATACGTCATCAATGAATCTTCGGGAAGCGACCCATGAAATCCCCTGATATGTTGGCAATAAATCTGGTCATCGGACTATCCGAACACGTACGTACCTAGTACTACGTTTTTACCGATTTACAAGACATGGTTGGGTTCTAGCAAAGCATCGTGCCTACCCAATTCTCCATAAATATTCTTACAAGAATATGTGATCTATATCAGGCATAGTATATGTAGTATTGCATATTTCGATCCAGTATCGGATGTCACGTGCAAGGCCTGGGGCTGGAAATGTGTCTGCCCCGTACGAAGAACATATCAGATCTCTGGTAACTAGTCTCTATAATCGGATAAACATGACCTAATCATAATATCCCAATAGCTGCAGCATATAAGAGCGCCAGTTCCATATCCAACGTGATCATCATCTCCACTATGACTGGAGTGATAGTTCTGCCTTGACATCACACCCAATACACTACGATTCTCAATATACCCAGAAGAGGCGTACACAGAACCTGTTAAAGCCCTGGACGACCAAAACCAAAGTATATTGATTGTCGCAAGTATTAGCGGTGCAAGTCTCAGGTTAAGACCAAATACACCTACCCTGATTCGGACTTCCATAGACACATAGTCATACTACCAATGGAATTCTGAGGGGTCTATCCAGAGTGAAGCTGTTTTCGTACCATCGGTAAACACAACCTCCTATTACACTTGCATGAGTATCATATACCCAAATATATGAGAACTATGTCGTTATGCTCCCACAACGTGCACAAGTGTAATACTAGTCTTTTACGCATTATCGATGTCCAATCTCGATAATACTCTGACTAGGGATATTTAATGATTAAATCTTTATGGATTGATACTGTCTCATATCATCTCAATCCAGAACTAATCATATGGACCTTCTATCATTTATACATCTTGGTAATCGAATTACAAATGATAAAAGGGCAATTTCATTTGTCACATAATTAATTTGCACAACAACACCATGATCTGTACAAATAGTGATGCTATGGGTCATAATTGTCCAACATAGTGACCGCAGTATAACAATTGTCCTCGATCTGGGTCTCCAAAAGTAGCACATGGGTCACAAAAGACGAATCCTGCAAAAGAACTGGGAAGTGGTGGGGAGTGAGTCCAGATGATCTCAGTGAGTGGAGCTACAAAATAAGAAACTGAATCAGTATATCTGAGCAAAATCATTCATTTTTAAAATGCTTTTAAACACTCTATTGAAAACTAGTTCTTTTCTTTAAAGCTGAGAAAAGCCTTTTCTGAAAACATTATGTGAAGAATATCTCTGGTACTGTGAAAAACTTGACGCATGGGGGTGTTACGTATCACCGTCCCCTCATACGCCTAACTAGAGCCAGAAGTGCAAATCCATGACTTTGGGGCGTTACATATCGTCGTCCCCCAAAACATGCCACTCATGTCCGTGAAACTAGTGGTCTTGGGGCGTTACGTATCACCGTCCCCCAAGCTACTAAACTAGAGCTGGTAGTGCTGATCCATTGTACTACTTGACCCTGAAACTATGGTCTAAGGTTGTTACGTATCGCCATCCCCCTAGCTCTGAACTACGTGTGCACATGGTATCTGTCTGTCAATTCCATAAGTAAGAGCTGAGGTGGGTTTTTCCCCCATGCCTCGAAAACATAACAGTATTGCTTTTAAACTTTAAAACTTTCAAATCAAACCTTACATAAAAAGTAACTAATAATTTAATAAGGCTAACGCCCTAAAAAGTTTTAAGAAAATAAGTCTTGAAACAAATCTAAATCAGAAATGAGTAGTATAAATCAATTCATAAGAAAGATGAATCTCCACTCACAGATTTGAAGTCCGGTCAAGTTCCTTTCACGTCGCTGGGGGCGAACACGGCTCCTGATAAGTATCTATATGGAATACACTGAGTTAGAATCATAAGTTGTAAAATACGGTTCGAAATCAAATTAAGTTCTTTAACCCAGTTGGGTCACTCCCTTTGAATATTTCTATCCCTTAAAAGAAATGTAAAATAAAATTCAGACTCTTAGTTATGCGTCGAATCTTCTGAAAAAAAAATTCTTGCTCTGGGTTCGCGTCGCGACACTGGTCCCATCTACGTCGTGACGCGCCCGTGTTAATCGAATACACACCTCTACCTCGTTTGCGTCACGACGCGACACCGATTCCAGGGCCATATTTTCGTTCCTTCATGGTTAGCCCCAAAATCCATTCCCACACAATCCCAAAAAAATACTACATCTTTAACACATCCTAATCATCAAATGACACTCCCAACCTCTCATGTTCACCAAAATTCTATCATTCTTTCCTATTACTTCAATTAAAAACAAGACATGAAATATTCCTCATACATCAATTCCTTCACACAAAAATCACCCAAACTACATTATCATTGAGTCAACAACACACTTCACTCAACCAACTATCAAAATTCAAAACACCAAAATTTGGGTCAAGTAAACTTACCTTATTTCAACTTATTTCTTCCTAAATAATGCTTGTAGATCCCCTTCTTCTTTCTTCTTGAGGTTAATTTGATGGACTATCCTTGATAAACTTTAATTCTTGCTAAGAAAATGCAACTTTCTCCCTTTCTCTCCTCTCCCTATACTCACGTTTTGCTAAGGGAAATGAAGAAAATGATTTCCTCATTTTATTGTTTTGTTTTATTAAAATCTCCTTTACTTATTCAATTTCTAGAAAAGTGTAGGAATTTCATTAGTTAGGCCTTGGGCTTTTTTCTTCTTTATCTCTTTGATTTAGTTGGGCCTAAATAGGAAACAAAAGAAAGTTGGGCCTACAATTTGGTAAATGCTCGTTGTTTCTAGTCGATCCGGATTATTTACTGACCCGGGAAAGAAAATCCCCTGCTTTCCCTTGCCGAACTAAAAATATTTGGGGTCGTTACAGTCTATTATGTGAACTTCTACTAGTACTGCATGCCTCATGCTAACTTGTCTAGATTCTTGAATTATGATGGGTTCCTTTCTTCGTAACTTCATAAACTTCCTTGGACCTTTTCTGGGTATCTATCTTTTATTGTTTTATGTCTCTATCTTAAGATATACCATCACCGAGCTTCCTTACGGTTATCTCTATCATGCTAGTTATGGATGGGACAAGAATTTTTACCTCTTAATGGACATCGATGTCCTTGTTCTGGTATTTCATGTCCTGGTAGAGTCTATTACTGATGTAAGATAGGTATGAGATAGACTCTGTCAGGACAGTTTCAAAGGGTTAGGATATGAGTAGGTCAGGGTCTTATCCATATCGGATTCCTTGGTTAAAACAACTAATCATTTTCCTTATAACATTTATTTTATTTGCTTACGAGCCTGGGTTTGGGTGTCTAGAATCTCTACGTCCTTTTTGGTGTCTCAACTCTATTGAAAACTTCCACGACTAATCCTGATTTCTTACTTCTGTTGCCTTTTTGACTATCCTTCGTTATTCTAGAAACTTGCTATTTATACGCGTTACTCAAAGGCTATTGGATCTACTTGAAAGAATGTTTGAGGATGGAATGAACCTTACTTTGGTCTACCTGACATTTTGTTCTTGCTCAGGCTTACGATATTCCTCTTACTTCTATAAGTCCTGGCATTTTCTCTCTATTATCTCATTATATATCTCTACCTCTTATTGCCTCCGGTTGCTTTAAGCATCCGTACATTATCCCTTACTTTTCTTATAGCTTCCACTTTTAATCCTCTGATGAATATTCTTAGAACTTTACTATCTATTTTCATAACTTGTCTTGAACTTCCAATAATAAATCAAGATGACTACAAAAGGATTCTCAACTAAAACAAGGATTATAGTCAATTTAATTAGGAAGAATATTCGAATAGCCTTGGGAATTCTTACTAATCTCTCTATAGGGCTTGAGGATGTACTCGAGGATCAGATACTGGAAATGTAGTGCCTTGTATACGAGTACCACAAGCATACTACATTTACAAGACCCCAACACTCTACCCATTGCAGTCACTGACTTCCTATACCATGCTCTGATATCATATTTGTAACATCCCCCTTTCGGAGATGCTACTAGCAGGGAATAGGATGACATATCCCCCTGAGCCTCTGACTTTCTGACTGTGAACATCACTACCAATCTATCTCAAATACAAACTCATGCATGGGGACCATTGCCAAACTCAAAACATTGAATACATTTTAATAGTCTTAATTTTATACTCAATATTACTTCTCTTTACAACTCTATTCATAACTCTTTTAACACATTACAAAGACTTATACATTACTAATGACTGACATACAACTTTACTCCGACTCTGACTAAACTATGTCTTTGACTTGACATCATGGACCCAAAAACCCTAGTGACTGCCATCAGTATCCATCCTCTAGATCTCGTCCTCTGGGTATACCTGTAAAATAAAAATACTAGGAGTAGGGGGGTTAGATCATTTGAACGACCCAATGAGTGGACAGTTAAAAACAAAAACTAAAATGCTTTTATGAAATATTCATTTTTCTGAAATCAAATTCATCTCAAAAAAACTGATCATTTCGGAAAACTCTTTATTGTATGAAAATACATCTCTTTCTTTGAAAATTCTTCTAGAAATCCTTTATGTTTATAAACCTCTGAGAATCTGTAGAAAACCTTACGCATGGGGGCATTACGTATCACCGTCCCCCCATATGCCTAATTAGTGGTCTTGGGACATTACGTATCGCCGTCCCCCAAACCACTGAACTAGAGTCAGGTGTGCAAATCCATGTCATGGGGCGTTACGTATCGCCATCCCCCAAACCACTGAACTAGAGTCAGGTGTGGAAATCCATGTCATGGGGCGTTACGTATCGCCATTCCCCAATGCATGCCACCATCATGTCCCTGAATTTAGGGTATATGGGCGTTATATCTCACCATTCCCCTAGCCCTGAAACTAGAATCTAGGGGAGTTACGTATCACTGTCCCCCTAGTACTGATCTACATGTGCACATGTTTATAACCGTCAATTCCAATAACCAGCAATTCCACAAGTCACATATGAGGTGGGTTTTTCCCTCATGCCTCAAAAAATCACAAATCCAAGCTTTTAAAATCAAAACTTTCTCAAACATGCTTATTCATAAAAGTAATTGGAAATAAACTTGGCTTACGCCCTAAAGTGCTTACAAGTAAGTCTCGAATAAAAAAATAAGTAATATCAACTTAACCTAAACTCATTCCATATCATCAATCAAACACAAACCATTACCTAGCATCATTTAACCACAAAGTATAATCCATCCATACACAATTGACCAAGACTTGATTACACCATATTATTTTTCATCAAAACACAAAAAAAAAACACCAACTCCATTCCTTATCGTCCTTCAGTCAGCCCCCTATATATTGGGAAACTTGGGCATTCAAAACAACCATACTTAATCCATGTGTATAAGATCATACAATGCATAAATATGCTTACTAATCACTGCATTAAGCTAAAATACAAAAGTGAGGAACTAGGGTTCATGAATAACGATTTGGGACTTTATATTCCAAGCTCAAAACTGAAATTATATGAGGGAAAGAGAATAAAGAACTTACTTTGCATGAGATGTGCTTGGAATCATCACTTGTTAGTTCAAAATGGTGTGAGGAAGAGAGAAATATTGAGAGAACTTCTTAATACTTGCTCACATTTTTGTAGAAGTGAGATGGATGAATGAATAGTCCCCTATTTATAGGAAGAGGGCTGATTTTTTTTATAATGAAATGAGTGGCTAAGATTGTACACATCACTCAATCTAGGTCATTCTCAAAATTTACTGTAGTAGTCACGGTAATCAAGATTTTTGACTTACATCTGATTTGAATTTGGGAAACTGTCCAATGTAGACGTTGTAGCTCTCGGTCTTAGATTTCCGACGATATAAAATTCATAAAAATCGGAGATCGTGTGAAAATTTTATGGTCCAAATACTAAGGGCTATCGGGAATAGAACCGGAAATAAATTTCGTATTGAAACTGCGAAGGATTAATCGAAGGTCCGAAATATAATTCCACAAGCGCATACATACTTGAGCATGATTTATATCATGTATTATGCCATGTATAACATAGTTGTCTTCGGAATTATCGGGGTGTTACATAATCCTTGTGCCACAGGCCACATGTTCTAACAAAATCAAATTCGCGATTCTTGGGGTTCAAATCTGTTACTTAAGGGCAACTTGGCCTAATCTCCAAGTGAGTTCTTCATAATTTGGTATCATAGCACTGGGTTCCAGGGTCTGATTTTTATATCCTTTATATTTGTTGTTCTTTGAGTATTTGTTGTTGTTTAAATTTCTGCCACTTGTGTTTGTGATTTTCATGTTTTTCTTTTGTATGTTGTAATCTATTTTGCATCCTAAATATTATGTCCTTAAGTAATTGTTGAAAAAAAAAAGAATCGCTTTAGGCCAAATTCGGCCGGTAAAAAAAATATGAATAGTGGTGAACCTTGTTGATTACATGCAATTAGGTCTCGTTGTCTTTGGTACTATTCATACCACCTTTAGATTGACCAAATCTAGAATCATTATTCTAGCATTTGCTATGAACTTGTGTGTATTCATTCATTATAGTCTTAGTGTAATCTTGTGACTTTGAGTGAGAATACAAAAGAAAGAGTAATAGATTGCATTATTGTTGAGTGTTAATGCTTGAATGATAAAACAAATTGAGTGCGAGAGTTCAGCATGCAATATTGAGCCAGAAACGTTCATATGCGCATTGATTTTCATATAGTCATAAATTTTGATCCTGGAAGATTTACGAAACCCACAATATATTGATTATATAGTACTCTGCGAGATCTTGGATAGGGGTGAGCCGCGTAAGCTCATCCGAGGTCATTTCAGGTCTCAAATTCACCTAAAAACATTAACTACGGGAAGAAAAAATAGTGAAATTTCGAAATTTGGTAATATTCTAATTTGCATTGTATTTGTATTCTAATTGCATACTTTTGTAATTGTGAGGAAAAAGAAAGACAAGAAAGACGTATTTGTTATGTTATCATTTTCTTATTCCGAGTACTCTAGCTTTAAGTCTTATTGATTGAGCTTATGTATTTGTTATCCTTACACGTGTTTCACTATATGTCTACCTAAATTCGAGTACAAACACGTGAGCTTGTGAAATAGTTAGGATTTAAATTCTTGTTCTACATACTTGTTATTATCAATTTGGTTGTTCAACTTTGAGATGACAGGTCATAGTTTAACCATTGATGACATGTTTGAGGTTTTGGATAGAAAGTTTACAGATATGATGGAAAACATGAATACTACTTCAGAAAAATTATCTAGGAATGTTGCAAGTATGCAGACTGGCTTTGTTCTAAGATTACCACCTCCTCAGAATTGAGAGGCGCCATTGAAGGATGGAGAGAAAAGATTTAGAGTTTTAGGTGCTTGAAAGAGAGATATGGTAAGTAAAGGTGTAATGAGGAACATAAGGGCCTATTTAGCCAACGATGATTGGCAAATAAATGGCACGTCCTAAGGAGAACCAAAAGAAAAGGCGGGAACTATGAAAAGATAGAGCGACACTATTTTGAATTGGAAAATACGTGTGTCAGTTAGAGTGACATGAGAAACGACATGAGCATTAAGTAAAGAAATGATGGGCAATGAAAGCATTTTACATTAAATGAGGGGTAATCTTATGGCTGTATTAAATGAAACCACATTTAATGAAGGAACATTCCACCGTTATCACAAGTGTTGCATTTAATGAAGAATAAGAGACAAAAGTCGAGAAATACGACTCCAATTTCATTGACTAAATCAGTTTGGCCATATTTGGAGGGTAATTGTTGACAACCAAAAATTACAATAATCGCCTAATCAGCCTAACAGCCGATGCGCCCAATCTGCCTAATAGCTGAATCTCCCAATCGGCCTAGCAGCCATGTTGTTCAATCGGCCAAGCCTCCAAATCGCTAGATCAGCTACCAAATCCTCACAACCAGCTGAAGCAACGCACTAATAAAGGAACAGTTGCACAAACATGACCAGACAGTTGAATGATGCAATAAACGTTCATAGCGGTTGATGTAAGTAGTATACCACGATATGGAGTACAACCTGACAGTTACCACAACAGGGAGGCACAACAAGGGCAGTTGCCACAGCTGGAAGAAGATGAAATAGAGAGCTGTAGGATAATAGAACTCAACTATTCAAGCAGTTACCAAGTGGTTATTCGTGCCACTATATAAGCCCAAAGTTAAATCTTAAAAAAAAAAAGTGAACAATCAAAAGACCCTTATGGGCAATATAATTTTCTTTATCTAGGCTAATTAATTAAGATTGTGTGATTGCGTCTCTTGAAGATATTTTTTAATAGAATTACTCACTCTTTTGAGACTTTGTTCTAAAAGATTTCAACCTAGCCTACATGCTCTTACTGTTCAACAACTTGTGATACAGTGCTAACGGGGTTTAATTTCCTGAGCTTTAGATCACGTACGTGCCCCGATGAGAGAGCCTGGGGCCCCGAATGCAAGAGAGGCCTCTATGAGTGAATTTGAGTCGGTCTCAATAATTCTGCTCGAATTCCATCAATGACCCACTCGTGCAAAAACAGGTACACGTGGGAGTTGTGCAATTTCAGATATATCAGAAGAAAATTGATTGTTCAGGTTCAAAGACTTGCATCATGATACAGCACATCAACATTTTTGTTTTACCTGTCAGTATAGTCTTCATAAAATCGACACAAGCACATGCAACTGGTCAAGACTCAAAATTTAGTCAAAATTAGAGTCTAAAATCTAAAATATTATTTTAATATTTTCTTATTTTTTATTGGTAGGAATTTATTTTTAAAATTTAGATAAGACTCATAAATTTTAAGACACCTCATAATCGCGCAACTGTCAATTTCATTTCTCATCAACATATACAAGTTAGATTTTTCCAATTTGTCTCCAAAAAGTTGGAGACCAAGTGATCCAAAAAAATGGTAAGCATAATGAAAAATTTGCTAAATAATATACCTCCAACCTGTACCCAGTAGCTTTTTTATATTAAAAATTATAAGCTGACATTCATTAGAATAAATGGTATATTATTAGTGTTGGAAAATGCTCACTAGTAAGTATTTGGAGGTACAATTTTAAGCATGATCCACTTCGTGTTAGTGGTTGTTTTTGAGTGATTCGGATACTCCTCCGTGAGTAGTTCGGAATGTATATTCATATGCTTAAAATGGTGCTTGGGTGAATGAGAAATTG
Organism: Zanthoxylum bungeanum; assembly: GCA_019454045.1. Lineage (NCBI taxonomy): Eukaryota > Viridiplantae > Streptophyta > Magnoliopsida > Sapindales > Rutaceae > Zanthoxylum > Zanthoxylum bungeanum. The sequence goes on from SKCR01030607.1 coordinate 130,986, forward strand.
TTGCTCAAATTTCACCAATTGGTGTTGGAAAATAAAGAGAAATAAGCTTGTCCCACATGGGAAAGCTAATAAAGGAAAATTGTGTTTATATATGATTGCTCATATGTAGATGGGTAAGTGTTATAAGGATAGATGCTCTCTCTTCGTGCGCGCGTAGGGGGGTGCAAATCAAAATCTGAACAAGCCTGACTCGTGTGCACTTGCGTACACGAATGCCGGACATAAATTGTGCGGGTCCAGCCCAGCCACTTTTTGCAAGCCTCTTTATTTTTTCCAAGTTCTTTTGAAGTTTCATAACACTTAAATTAATTCTATTAATTAACTGGGTGGTTACATCATATGAAAAACACTTTGTGGTTCGTTGAAGACGATTTTGGTCATCCTGGGAAAAAAACGTCTCGCGTTCTACTGCACCATTCGATAGGGGACGATTTTGTTTTAAGGAGATTGTTGCCGCATCAACAAACCTCGGAATTCTCTCTGTTTTCTTGTTCCTGGTTCGGTACTGCACTGCCTTCCTGTTCCTGTCGCTGGTTCATTGCTGCACCGCCATCTGCAATTGTCTTGAGACTGTGTTACTTTCATTATTCTTGTTGTGTTATTTCCTCTATTTATTGTAAGCAATCGTGTTGTAACCAAATATTGTAATAATTAGTTGCCAATGTAATGCACTGTGTGGTCTCTCAATCAAGGGTATGACTATGGTAACCCGATATTTATACCGGGTATCAATTTTGGAGGTACTGTATATTAACATGCCTCCCACACACACTAACCGGTAATTATATTGGTTAACGCAAAATAATAATAATATTATTATTATATTAATAAAATAAATATATCAAATCAGTGTTAAATCATATTTAAAGTAAATTTTCATATTTAATACCTTATTTTTATATTTGGTATCTAAATTTCATGTTATTACACGATATTCATGTAAAGTTTTTATTTATTTATTTATTTTTTTATAAAAGAGGGGAGGCTAATATTAATCATATCAACGACACAGAAAATATAAGCCCAAAAAAGTTTAGCCAAACAGCTTTACAAAACAAGTATAAGGGGTATCTAGATAAAAACCAGAGAAAAACTAAAGATATGCCCAAGATTTAACAGATGAGGGGAAATGAACTAAATCTGCAGCAGAGAGATCAAAGTCTTCATGCTTGGAGGATAACCATGTAGACATGAGCTTAAGAATTTTAAAGCGAATAGAGAAAGCTTCGCTTGATACCTTCTTAAAGATCCGATGATTTATTTCTATTTAAATGGACTAATAAACTGTTAGGGTTGGTGCTCGGAGCGCCAATCCGGATCGTATTTATGTTCGTTTCATGAATACGAACAATGTTAGCGACATAGTCGCAAGATGAATTTTGATGATGCAACACTAGAAGACTTCGACGCGCGTTTGCGGACATTACAAAAATATATATAAGCAACTCTGAAGAGTAAAAATGTGCACAAGATGATCAAGAGAGCAAAAATGATAAAGAGCCAAAAAGATGATGAAAAAGCCAAAGTAAGAGACAAACAAAATGATGATTAAGAGCTAAAACTAATTATAAGTGAGTTTATTCAAATATTTTAAAGCTCTTAGAAATCATACATTTTGCATCATTTGCATTTAAAATGGCTTAGAATGCTTAAAGAATAATTTGCACTTTATTTGCACCAAAATGAATTTCAATGCACAAGTGCATCAGAAAATGATTTTGAAAAATTAGCAAACAGTCGAATTAAATTTTAATTGATATACCGTTAGATAGATATGTGTCTCTAGTTTGCTACGGTTCAAATGAAACACAATTTCGATATATAGAACTTTTGCTAGAGCCATATTATTATGACATGTTCATATGTGCGTTTTCTGTAGACTTGTCATATTAAAAATATTCCACAAAATTTATATTAATGTTTTTGAGTCTGAATTTTTTATATATGATATATATGTGTGTGTGTCTAGTGTATGTAAAAATTTACGGATCTTGATTTGGAATTTTCTAGAGTAAGTTATGGCCAAAATACTAAGTACTGTCAGGATTGACTGTCATCAAAAACTTACTGAGATAGGAATACCGGTGTAGGCACTGCATTGTTTGCATAAAGTTCAATGATCATACCTGATAAGTCGTGGAAGTCGTGGGAAACAAATGGCGGAAGGGAAAACTCTAAAATTAATACCTCATCGGATTTGAACTCACTAGCTAGTCTCGGGTTTGCTTAGTGAATTGCTCTATATAATTCATTTTAGTCATTAAAAACCTTAGCCTCGGCTCAAAACCCCCGCAACCCATGAAAGCCCATTTATCCATGTCATACACACCCGCACTACAAAAAGCCATACAACCCATCCAAAGCCCATGCAACTCATAAGGCCCACACGCCCAAGCCCTCTCCAAAATAATAAAACCTCATGCAAAACATGTGCCAAATCCATTCAAATTACCTTTCAAATTAGCCAAGATTGAATCCCTTGAATTGTAAGAAAAATCTTGAAAATAAGAAGAGAGTGGCGGCCACACACACACAAAAATAAGAAGAAACCCTAGCAAAGCACAACCAAAAGAAACCCTAGCATGCAACTATAAAAAGATAACCTAACCAACCCTAAGGCTTCCTCTCTCTCTCTCGCCTCCCTCACTCTTTTTTCCTCATATTTTTTCTCACACACTCACGGCAGTAAGACAAATTCACAAAATTATCCTAGTTCTCTAGGCTCTCTCTCATTCAACACACATCCACGACAAATACCAAAAAACCCTGTCGACACAACACCCTTCTTGACACCTTACACACACACACAAAATAAACAAAAACTGACGACCAAACAAACACAAACAAGCCAAGCAACGTGTAAGCCAAAACACAAACTGCTGACCAAACAAACACAAACAAGCTAAGCACCAAACGCCCATTTACCAAACATCATAAACTAACAACCTAGTAGCCCTCATTGACCGAGACAAAAAAAACACATACCTAACACACACACACAGCCGACTCACACACAACCAGCAAAACACACGCGCTACCCATCAACAAAAAAACACGCACACAGCCGACCAAAACAAAGCCACAAGCAGCCCCATACCCCACTGACCGAACACAAAACAAACAAACCAAAAGCCTGCAGCTAAATAACCCAAAATAGTCCATAAAATAGTCCGAAAACAACCAAAAAACAAACCAAAAATAGCCCCCAAACAGTCCAGAAAACCGTAAAAAAGCGAGAGAAAATAGCAGCCCAAAATAGTGAAACAGTGAGCATAAATAATCGACCAGCAAACCAGAAAAACAGTGATGTTTTGATCCTTCCGGTGATGTCTTAACGCACTTCCGAGATGCGACTTAAAAGGTAAGACATGATGGCACCCTTTAACTAAATTTATTTTGTTGTTCCGGACACGGCATGCTTGGCTGGACGTGAAATATGTCCAACCGGGCATGCGAGGTCCTATACTAAAAATGGCCAAATCTTTTGGTCGCATCTTCTTTCTTTCATTTTGTTATTTATTTACTATATTCATTTTTCTGTTCCGGATGCGGCGTGCTTGGTTGGACGTGAAATACGTTAGCCGGACATGTGAGGTCCTATATTGAGAAGGGCCAAATCTTTTGGTCGCATCTTCTTTCTTTTATTTTGTTATTTATCTTTCTTATCAATTTATCGTTGTTTATTATTCTGCATTTACTTTACAATTCGTTTTTTTATTTATTATTCCGCACTTACTTTACAGTTCATTTTTATTTACTATTCCGCACTTACTTTACCGTTCTTTTTTATTATTCCGCACTTACTTTACCATTCATTTTTATTTAGTTTTCCGTAATTACTTATAGTTCATTTTTTTTATTATTACGCACTTACTTTATCTTTCAATTTGTTTTATTGGTCCGCTTTTACCCTTATTCATGTTTTTTCATATCACTTCGCATTTACTTTCATGTCTGTTTGCAATGTGTTAATAATTGTGTGTCATCCCTTGTGGTATATCGGATGGAAACCCAGACATAAATTCCGTAGCCGAATCCGAATGGACGGTAGTGCGGTCTATACTTGGGATACAACTCCATGTACCACTCAGGAAATACTTGCATATGCCTGACTAATCCTCCTTTTATTCGCTATTTACTTATTGACGCTTTTCCGCTTTCGAATATTTATTATGCTTTTTGTTATCATACCTTGTACTTCTCAATCTAATTTTTTTTTTTTATATTCATGCTTATGGGTGTGTAAATGTGTGTTTATTTGAATTATCTTGCATGAACTGCATAAGACTTGGATATACCATTGTGTGAACTCGTCCATTATACTAGCATAAGTAAAGGACCATTTTGAACCCAACGGTTTGAGGTATTCCTTTGCGAGGGGTGAGTGCAGCCTTAAATCATTTCCCAATTCATACTGGGTGGCGACTTCTTTATTCTACGGTTTAGTCCCCCACGGGCTACTCTGTACTCTCTACGGGCTACGAGCCCAGACAGTGCCGCTGGTCGCCGAGCATCAAAGGCATAGCGGTGAACCCCGCTTCGCTCCTACAGTTTGGAGACTCCACTGGGGACATAGAATCGGCCCCGAAACAATGTCTTAGAGTGTCCGTGGCTTTGGCTTTGGTTACCAGAGTCTCATATATTTTGCATACCCTTCTTACTCGGATGGTGTCATGTATCGTGAAGTCGATTTCACTCAAGACGGCGGATCGTTATGTGGCATCATCACTCGTTAGCACGTACCTTAGGGTATAAAAAAGGCACGCTCACTTCATCGCTCGAACCCTTGAGTGGGGAGACCTAGTTATGGGCAACCCTTCACCGGCGAGAGCCTTTATCTATACCCTTATAAGCCCACGTATGAACCATAGTTATATGTCCTATTAAAAGCTGCCCATTATGCTTGTGTTTGGGACCATTATCATTTTGATCCATTTGGACTTCTCGTTATAAGATACGAACTTATTGGGCCATTTAAACTGGGACGAGTTTATATCTTGTGATGATTGGGCCGAAAGTTTTTAAAATAACGATGAGCCACCTTGTGTTTGGGCCCCCTATCATTTGAAGTTGTTTAGCCACCTTATCGCAAAAGTGAAAACCTGTTGGGCCTTTTCAACTGAGACAAGTTTGAACCTCGCGATAATCTGATTGAATGCTTTAAAATGATAACTGGCCAACTTGTATGAAAACCTTGATGTGCTTAGAAGGTCCAAACATGATATGAATATGTCAAACGCATGAGTCTGATATCCGCACTCGCTTTCATCCAGGAAGGGTACACCATGTTATGGCATATTTGTATACTTTTGGATATCTCCAAGTCCATCCCCACAACCATGATTACCGATGGCCCAATTCATCGTTTCTAGACAATGGCACGATCCTCATAATAGGCTTAGTCAATATTGTAAATGGGCGGTCTTTGTCTTTTACCGATGGAAAGAGACTGAGGTAGCTAGGGTTCACCCTGTAGCATAGGAGAGAATGATTTTATGTACCCACATTTGGTACATAAAATAAGCCATAACTAGGGCAGAAATGGACTTACCACGAGTGTGGGAGGAATAAAGTCGGAATGATATATGTTGTTTTGATAACCACATGCATCTCATGCATACACGCATCACGTTGACACTTTTCCTTAAAAGCCATCATAGATATCCGTTGGGTTAGAGAAAAAGGAAGACTTGTCAAGAAGAGTTTAGCAAACATGGATATCGAGGAAGAGTAAGCCGAGAAAATGAAAATTTTACGGCAAGAATAGAAAGACCATTGGGGGGCCTTCAGTAAAAAAAAAAAAAAGAGAGATTGTTTGTTTTTTAGTCATTAATAGTTAAACATAAGTCCAATGATGATATTGTTTGCTTTAGGGTGAAATCTTAGAAACCATAAGCTCTTTAATGAACTTTTATCTGATGCTTTGAGTAATTGATCTATGCTAGACTCGTAAGTACTTAATTATAGGTTCTTAGCAGATAAAACCTGAGTAGTTGGCAAGATGAGTAGTTGAAGAAATTACAGGTGGATGAATGACCGTTTGCTTAGATGTCTACCCTGATTTGCTTGTGTGTTATGATGTGTGGTATGATTGAAAATAAAATAAAAATCTCTAAAGAAAAAAATTAAACCACCTATAACCGATAAGTGAAGCTACCCATGGACGAGTATTAGGACCACCGTGAGGAGAAATGCTACCTTAAAGGGTAGGTGTGTTGAAAAAAAAATCAAAAGGAAAAGCAAGAAGAGAGATAAAAGAAAAGAAAAAAGGAAAACCATACCATATTGAGCACAAAAAAGCAATGCTAGAGCATAATTGAGACATCTAGGTTGGTTTGACCCATCGACCCCAATTTTTAAACGAAATCATTGAGTTGGCTTACCTAGGAATCAAGCTGTAAATGAACCTTTACACACACACAATGTGAGTCTGGCCTAGATGATTTATTCAAAGACTTGGATTTGAGTTGCATTAAGTGTTTTGAAAGTTCTCTGGTTTCATTACTGGGCATTCTTTGAGGACAATAATATTTGTAGCTATTGGGAGATAGATTAAGCAAAAGATAGTACGAACATGTAAAACAAGGAAAACTTCGATGGCCTCCCTAAGGAATAGACATTGGAAACACAACATCGCCGGAAGGGTAGTAGGAGAAAAATCCAAGCCAAGAATAGCAGCAAACTCCTCCGAGAGAAGGCATGATCCCAAAAGGATGAGGCCGCTTTCTAGAATGCGTAATCCACCTTGACCTAGTGCAAGCAGCGGTGAGCAGAAAGCTAAACCAGGTATGGGGGCGACCAAGCTAAACCAGGTTAAGGGACATAACGGGATCTTGAGCCATGGGACCAAAGAGAATTAAGCAATCACGAGAAGAGAACTGGCAGAATGAAATTGTAAGCAGACCAAGGGGGCGACCAGAGTTTCTCATAAGCAAAAGAGCGCAAGTAATGCCAAACCAAAGATAACATCAAGCCAATAAAATGAAGAAAACCCATCGGAATAGGAAATACATCCATGCATCCATGCATACACGTCACATACACACAAATTTTTTTTTGTGTTCGCAGGTTTTTGAAAAAAAAAAGGAAAAAGTTGCAAAAGACTAACAAGTCGGGAATGGCAACAAACTCAATTCAGTTCAGGAACGGTTCAGAAATGGACCATCTCATACTCAGGAACGGTTCGGAAATAGACCTTCTCACACTCAGGAAAGATCCGAAAATAGACCATCTCACACTCAGTAATGGTTCAGAAATGAACCACCTCACACTCAGTAATGGTTCGGAAATGAACACCTCACCCTCAGTAATGGTTCGGAAATGAACAATCTCAACTCAGTAACGGTTCGAAAATGAACCATCTCACACTAGGAACGGTTCGAAAATGAACCATCTCACACCAAAAACAGTTCGGTAATGAATTCTAGAGATCACAGCATCTCGCAGGGATGAACCTCATGGATCACATCACCTCGCCACCAAATCAGCTCAGTTCGGTAATGAATCCTAGAGATAGCAGCATCTCGCATGGATGAACCTCAAGGGTCGCAGCACCTCGCCACCAAATCAGTTCAGTTCGGTAATGAATCCTAGAGATCACAGCATCTCGCAGGGATGAACCTCAGGGGTCGCAGCACTTCGCCACCAAATCAGCTCAGTTCGGTAATGAATCCTATAGATCACAGCATCTTGCAGGGATGAACCTAATTGGTTGCAGCACCTCACAAAAGCAGTAGAACAACAGGTAAGTCTGGCAACAGCCGACGAACCAGGTAAGTAAAAATACATGCATGACTTTGATAGGGTTGTCACTGTCACACACTGCACAAGCCCCATAAAAGTGGGGGCGACTGTAGGCACTTCATTTTTGCATAAAGCCAAATGATGAGCCTTGTATGGAAGCACTACCTGATAAGTCACGGAAGTCGCGGGAAATGCATGCCTGAAGGGAAAAATCTAAAATTAATACCATTAGCTAGTCTCGGGTTCGCTTAGTGAATTTCTGTTTTAAACCTTATCTTCAGCCCAAAACCCCTGCAACCCATGAAAGCCCATTTATCTATGTCATACACGCCTGTTTTACACAAAGCCATACAACCCATCCAAAGCCCATGCAACCCATGCAACTCACACGGCCCACACGCCCAAGCCCTCTGCAAAATAATAAAACCCCATGCAAAACATTTGCCAAATCCATTCAAATTACCTTCCAAATTAGCCAAGATTGAATCCCTCAAATTTGGAAGGAAAATCTTGACAATAAGAAGGAGTGGCGGCCACACACACACAAAAATAAGAAGAAACCCTAGCAAAGCACAACCGAAAGAAACCCTAGCATGCAACTATAAAAAGATAACCTAACCCAACCCTAAAGCTTCCTCTCTCTCGCCTTTCTCACTTTTTTTTTCCTCTCATTTTTTCTCACTCAAACAAGCCAAGCACCAAACGCCCCTTCACCAAACATCGTGAACTAACAACCTAGCAGTCTTCATTGATCGAGATAAAAAATCACAAATCTAACACACACACAGCCGACTCACTCACAACTAGAAAAAACACGCTGCTACCAATAAAAAAAAACACACACAGTTGACCGAAACAAAGCCACAAGCAGCCCTTACCGCACTGACCGAACACAAAACAAAAACAAACCATAAACCTACAGCCAAATAACCCAAAATAGTCCCTAAAATAGTCCGAAAACAACTCAAAAAGTCCAAAAATAGCCCCCAAACAGTCAAGAAAATCGCAAAACAGCGAGAGAAAACAGCAGCCCAAAACAGTGAAATAGTGAGCAGAAATAATCAACCAGAAAAATAGCGAAGCTTTGACCCTTCCGGCGGCGTCCTAATACACTCCCGAGAAGCTACTTAAAAGGTAAGATATGAGGGCACCATTTTATTTTTCTGGACATGGCATGCTTGGTTGGGCGTGAAATACGTCCAACCGGGCATGCGAGGTCCTATACTAAAAATGGCCAAATCTTTTTGTCGCATCTTCTTTCTTTAATTTTTTATTTATTTACTATATTCATTTTGCTGTTTCGGACGTGGCGTGTTTAGTTAGATGTGAAATACGTTAGCCGGGCATGCGAGGTCCTATATTAAGAAGGGCCAAATCTTTTGGTCGCATCTTTTTTCTTTTATTTTGTTATTTATCTTTCTTATCAATTTATCTTTGTTTATTATTCCACATTTACTTTACAGTTCATTTTTTATTTATTATTCCGCACTTACTTTACAGTTCATTTTTATTTACTATTCTGCACTTACTTTACAGTTCATTTTTATTTACTATTCTGCACTTACTTTATAGTTCATTTTTATTTATTATTCCGCACTTACTTTACCGTTCATTTTTTTTATTATTCTGCAGTTACTTTATAGTCCATTTTTATTTATTATTACGCACTTACTTTATCGTTCATTTTGTTTTATCGTCCCGCTTTTACCCTTATTCATGTTTTTTCATATCACTTCGCATTTACTGTCATGTCTGTTTGCATTGTGTTAAAAATTGTGTGTCATCCCTTGTGGTATATCGGATGGAAACCCAGATATAAATTTCGTAGCTAAATCCGAATGGACGGTAGTGCGGTCTGTACTTGGGATACAACTCCACGTACCACTCGGGAAATACTTGCAAATGTCTGACTAATCCTCCTTTTATTCGTTATTTACTTATTGACGCTTTTTCGATTTGGATTTTTTATGCTTTTTGTTATCGTACCTTGTACTTCTCAATCTAATTAGCTTTTATTTATATTCATGCTTATGGGTGTGCAAATGTGTGTTTATTTGAATTATCTTGCATGAACTGCATAAGACTTGGCTATACAATTGTGTGAACCCGTCCATTATACTGGCATAAGTAAGGAACCATTCCGAACCCAACGGTTTGAGGTCTTCCCTTGTAAGGGGTGTGTGCGGCCTTAAATCATTTCCCAGTTCACATTGGGTGGCGACTTCTTTATTCTCCAGTTTAGTCCCTCTCGGGCTATTCCATACTCTCTACGGGCTGTGAGCCCAGACAGAGCCGCTGGTCGACGAGCATCATAGGCATAGCGGTGAATCTCGATTCGCTTCTACAACCGGTCACCATACCAATCTAGAGGTACCATACCGGTCATCATATCGGTCAGAGCTGAATTTTTCATACATTCTAGAACTGGGCCAAATCATACCGATCTTCATACAGGAGTCCATATCAGTCTAACGTTCGAATTTTCAAATGGTAATATAGCCATTTGTTTTAGGGTTGGTGCTCGGAGTGCCAATCTGGATCGTATTTATGTCCGATTCATAAATACAAACAATTCATTTTTTCAATAATATTACTTATTTTTTGGTAGCACCTCTTGTATTTTATACATATATTCGATCTAATTGCGATTAGATATCTAATTATGATTAGATTGAAACTAAATCTGTTTTAGTGATACGTGTATATTAGACAAAGACCCAAGTTTTAAATAGTTAATATATTATAATTAAGGGAGATTAATCTAAATAGCAATAATAAAAGCTTTACCTTTCACCCTAGAAGGGGGAAGTTACCTTCTCATTGCTGAATAGTAAAAACTAAAAAAGTAAAGAAAGTAAATTACTATTACAAAAAGTATATAAAATTAATTACAGAACTGAAATTAAACAAACTAGATACAAACTCATTAATATTCTCAAGGAATTACAGAGAGGAAGGTACATCTGAAACTGTAATTTCGAGCTGAATTTATAGGCGTCGACAAGCTTCACGCGTCGCGACGCGAAACGTATCGCGACCCTCCGTGATATGCGACGTGGCTTACAGAGACGACGACACGTGGCAGTTGGATTCACGATAAGGTGACACGTGGCAGAGGGCATCGGTAACTCAATGATTGTGCTGACGTGGCGATGATGTGGCTGACACGTGGCGATGTTGATTGTTGGCACCGTGTGATTGTGACACGTGGCATAAGATGATTGGTTGATGATGACGTGGATGACACGTGGCAAGCTGACTTGGCATGTGACTGATGTGGACGCAACGTGGCTGATACGTGGATGACACGTAGGTGACACATGGCGATGGCGATTATCGGCAACATATGATGGCGACACGTGTCCGGCGTATATTAGCGGATCTTCTATGATGTTGACATATGGCAGGCGCACGTTAGCAAATTCGGCACAAGTTAGCAGACGGTGTATTTTTGCAAAACTTCTCTGATTGGTCCACGTGTCCCAGCGCACGTTAGCAGACTCCGATGAATGTTAGCGGTCGCGACGCCGAAGGCTTGCGCGTTGCGACATGCCAAATTACCATTTTGTCCTTTTTGTTAGTTTTTCACTGTTTTGGCCCCGAATCACCTCCAGAGAGTCCTGAAACTTTATTTATCTACAAAATAACACAAAACACATCCAAATATTCACAAAACTCAAGAAACTATACAAAATATTATGTCAAATGAGTTAGAAATAGTGATACATTTACCACTCATCACAACCCCAAACCTAACATTTTGCTAGTCCTCGAGCAAAACAACAAAATAAAATAACATAAAAAAATTAAAAATTAAACTAAGCCACTTTCGTAGGGAACACGGTTGCGTTTAGCATATGCAACAAGCCTTTAAACCCATAGGTGTCCCTAGCGGACGAGTTGTAGTCTCGTGAGGGCTTACAACAACGATACCCACAAACGTCAATCTAAAATTAATGCACACAAAAGCAAAAAGATAATAAAACTAATGCACACAAAAACAAAAAGACAAGAGAAAATAGAATAAATAAGTTAGTGACTAAATAGGTGAAACTTCTTTTCCAAGTTAATAGTTGTTTTCTTTCTTTCTAAATTACCAAATAAGTAAATTCTCCGATTATTTTTACCATTCTTCATACACAAAGCCAACAAGATATTAATCAGCTCATTGTGCCCACAATATTCATAAAAGTAGTTGAGAAAAGAGTAATATTTTTGTCCTAAATTTATATCAGAATTCACACTTTTTTTAGTAATGGAATTATTTTTTTGATTTTTTTGATTTTATTTATATACAATATCTTCTATCCATGTAACGAGCTTTAGGCCAGTGACTCCCAAACCAGTTGGCTTTAGGGCACTAGGTGTTAAGACACCCATATGAACTTAATTACTCAGATTTCAAATATATATATATTTTTGTTACATCTTCAATCCATGTAGCGAGCTTTAGGTCAGTGACTCTCAAACCAGTTGGTTTTAGGACACTAGGTGTTAAAACACTCATACAGACTTAATTACTCGGATCTCAGACTTTTTTTTATCCCATCGTTTTTTTAGTTGCTTCCTCCAATTAAACTAGAGCACTGAATATTACAAACTTTTCAATTACAACTCATGTTTGTATGTTACCATGCATGTTGATAATATATGTTCAACTGAGCATATGAAGATCCATTTTAATGAGTATTATGGAGAATTCACAAATTCATTAATTAAAACTTAAATAAACAAAAATTAACTTGTTATGAAATATGTTGAGATACGTCTCAGGAGTGGAAATTCCTTACACAGCTATCTCACACCAATTTCACCCGATTAATCAAATTAAAAACACAAAAACATAAAATATTTTTTTAATTTTTGTTAAAAATTTTAATTTTTCGAAAATTTTTGATTAAAAATACAAATAACATAAAAACTAGATACTAGTCAATTATTCCCCTCCCCCAAACCTAAATGAGACATTGTCCCCAATGTCTTAAAAAGTAGAAGAAGATTTTAGAAGATAGTACCTGATTAGCTGAAATTCTACATCTAAAAGGAAAATTTAAAGGTTAAGATCCAGATTAATCCGACGCTTCTTACAACGATCATTATCAGACCAGTTAATCTTGGAAAGGATATGGTCGATTTGTGGTTCAAAGGCTAAGATTTGGTCAATTAAATCTGGGGCAGTTCTGCAGTAAAGAGGAGTTCTTTTACAGGTTTTGACACGAACCCATTTCTCCGGGCATCATCAAGAAACACACAAAGAAAATCATAAAATCCATCAGTGTTGAACAGTCCAAGCGGTTTCTAATGTATGTTCAAGTTCGCCCAAGATAGTACTGTAAAAATTTCCTCCATCGTACCCAAGCCACCTAGCAAAGCAATAAAAGCATCAGCATGGTTAATCATTTCAACCAGTCGTTTAGACATACCTGGCATGATCAGTTCTTCTCCGTTTGATGGTTCAATAAGATTCGTGATGAGTGGTAAATGTATCACTATTTCCAACTCATTAGACCTAATATATTGTATAGTTTCTTGAGTTTTGTGAATATTTTGATGTGTTTTGTGTTATTTTGTAGATAAATTAAGTTTCAGGACTCTCTGGAGGTGATTTGGGGCCAAAACAGTGAAAACGGACAAAAAGGGCAAAATGGTAATTTAGCGTGTCGAGACGCGCAAGCCTTCGGTGTGGCGACCGTTAACGTGCACCAGAGTCTACTAACGTGCTCCGTGACATGTGGACCAATCAGAGAAGTTTTGCTAAAATATGATGTCTGCTAACGTGCGCAGAATTTGCTAACGTGCACTGGTCATGTGTCGCCATCACATGCTACCGACAATTGCCATCACCACATGTCGCCTACATGATATCCACTTGTCAGCCATGTGGCGTCTACATCAGTCACATGCCAAGTCAGCTTGCCACGTGTCAGCCATATCATCGCCACTGTAGGACACAGAAATCGGCGACGCTGTTTCAGGCTCTCGGCCCGGTCGGGAGTACGGAGTAGCCCGCGGGGAACTAAACCGGAGAAATAAAATGGAGTCACCACCCAGTGTGAACTGGGAAATGATTTAAGGCCGCACTCACCCCTCGCAAGGGTAGACCTCAAACCGTTGGGTTTGGAATGGTCTCTTACTTATGCCAATTGTAATGAAAAGATTAATGCAATAGTATAACCAAGTCTCATACAACACAAACAAGGTAATTTAAGCAACACACAAGTTTGCACACCCATAATCGTAAATAAGAAATAAAGGCAAAACGCATAATTCATAAGCCTATTGAACAATAAAGTGCAATAGTGTAATTAATGACAACTACAAAAGCATTAATAATAAAAGCGGGTAATTAGGTGCATAATGCAAAGGAAATGACCAAAGAAGCAAACGTGCATGAAATGTGATGAAAATAAATCTATTAATTGTATGTGCATTCATGTAGCATTTGAAAACGCGTTCGAACGGTGAACAGAATGTTCATGTTCGTATACCGTTTGGAAACGCGTTCGAACAGGATGAGACCTGATGCATAGTAAAGCAGAATGCATGCGCGTTCGAGTAGCATTCTGAATGTGTTCGAACGGAAATGAGACAGAATGTTCGCGTTCGTATAGCGTTCGGAAACACGTTCGAACGGGATAAGACCTGATGCATGATGAAATAAAATGCATACGCGTTCGAGTAGCGTTCGTAAACACATTCGAACGGACTGAGGCAAAATGAATACGTTCATGTAGCGTTCGAAAATGTGTTCAAACGAGATTACCAAAATGGTATCTGAAACGATGCAAACCTATACATGAATGAACAAATACATAATATAGGACCTCGTATGCCCGATTAAACACGTTTCCCATTTAATCGAGTATAATTCATCCGGCGCGGCAAAACATCGTGGTAAAGGTAGCCTTTAGGCATTTCCCTCGAATAAATGACCTTTAATCCACCCTAGTTAGCCCATGCACATTAAATTATCAATGCATGAATAAACAAATAAATAATATGTGACATTGTATGGTCGATTAAACACATTTCCCATTCAATCGAGTATACTTCGTCCGGTGCGGCAAAACATCATGGTAAAGGTAGCCTTTAGGTATTTCCCTCGTATAGAGGATCTTTAATCCACTCTAGTTAGCCCAAGCGCACTACAAGGCAATACATGCGTAAATAAAGCAATGATATGCAAATGGTAAAAGACATAATAAAAGGCGTGGTGAAACATCGTGGTAAAGGTAGCCTTTAGGCATTTCCCTCGAATAGAGGACCTTTAATGCACCCTAGTTAGCCCATGCGCACTAGAATGCAATGCATGCGTAAATAAAGCAATGATATGCAAATGGTAAATGACATAATAAAAGGCGTGGCGAAACATCGTGGTAAAGGTAGCCTTCAGGCATTTCCCTCGAATAGAGGACCTTTAATCCACCCTAGTTAGCCCATACGCATTAAATTATCAATGCATGACTAAAGAAACAACACACTGAAAATAAATAGCGGAACAAAATTAAATACCAAAATGTAACACGTGCTTGAAAGTTTCTCAAGCGGTACGTGGAGTTGTATCCAAAGTACAAACCGCACTTCCGTCCATTTGGATTCGACTGCGGAATTTACGTCTGGGTTTCCATCCGATATACCGCAAGAGATAGCACGCAATCATCAACTCAATGTATACATGAAATATGATAATGCATGTGATGAAATAACAATAAATAACGGAAGCGATAAATAGTAAGCTAAGTGCGAAATATTAAAGGAATATAAATGACTGAAAATAAATGTGGAATAGTAAAGCAATGTGACCAATGGTTTGGCCATTTTTTAATGTAGGACTTCACATGCCTTGTTAGACGTATTCCATGTCCAACCAAGCATGCCGTGTCCGGGATAAAAAAATAAAATATGACAAAGGGGGCCCTCAGGTCTTACCTTTTAAGTCACTTCTCGGGAGTGCGTTGGGACGTCGCCGGAAGCGTTAATGCTCCG